>VURO01018183.1:12574-24320 GCA_015108175.1 Pelvicachromis taeniatus
CGTACGTGTACGTACATCTACGTATCATGCCAGTATGTATCTAGTCCTCCCTCCTCAGCCGCTCTCGTCTGCTGCCAAGGTAAGGTTATATTTTCTTAAGTTGGTTTATCTTTTATTTAACTATATTTACTAATACAGTATTTTGATGTTTGTTTCTTATTTTAAAACATGTTTTTTTCCATTATTTATGATATTTTGGGGACTTTTTAGGGGGCTGGAACAGATTAATCTCATTTCTATTATTTGAAATGGGGAAAATTCGTTCGGTTTACGAGCAGATCGGGTTACAAGCTCAGTTCTGGAACGGATTAAACTCGTAACCCGGGGTTCAACTGTACAAGCAAGTCTGCATTCACAGTGAAGTCAAGTGACTCTTCACTTTAATTTTAAATGCAAGACTTTTCCTCCATACCTACTACACTTGTTAACATACTAAAAGCATAACAAGACCTCTGTGTTTTATATCATTGGAAACAATGTATTTTCAATTTTGATGGTTGTTCAAGATAAGACTTGGTTAAACATGTGAAATATTTGAATGATTTTTGACAAATTCTTATAGGGAAACATAGGGAACAGTCTATTCACTGGGAAAAATACTTGATTAGCAATGAAATAGTTAGGTTAAACCCTTTTGATTTGCCCAATCAAGAAAATACTCAACATCTGAGAGCCACATTTCGTGTCCCTTGTATTATTCTCAGTGAAGCCACAAATGGAGGAGGAGAGTAACATTTTACACGCTCTAGTATGAAAGCCATTTTCTTGTCCTTCATGGTGGCAAACTGTTCAATTACCATGTCATATAATTTCCCAATAGACCACAGGTTTTTCACAATAAAGGACTCAAGTCTTAGCGAAAAACCCAGTCGCTCCAGTCCAGATGTGAAGTGATCAGTACTGATGTGGCCGTTAAATTTTATCTTAACTTAGTGGTAAATAACGCAGCTGGGGGTTATTGTTGTTTTTCACAAAAATATCTCAGATTCATGAAACTGTCGAAACATCTGTACTTCATTGTTTGTGAGTTTATTGTTGTTTATGTTCTGTTTATGTAACACAAGTAAAGCATTTTAATGCATATTTAGCCCCTAGATGAAGGTTAGGGAAATTGTAGGTCATAACTTATGTTTGAAGTATATCGCTAAAAAATTAAGTGCACTTAGTTAAAGTGATTACGTCCATGTGTGAATCTGACATAGGTCATGTCCCAAAACTCCAAACAGTGGAATCCTGAAACTTAAAGAACGAATAGCACAATGAAAACAGAGACCCTCTGTTGGTGTTTTTATTTATATGATGACTCGCAGCTGTGTTTATATGGTGTATGATTTTAAACCCTGCTGAGATTGAAGCGCAACGGTTTTATCCTATGAAATTTTCGCTCATGTCTTTTCCTTGCTATCAATAATTAAGACTAGATCTTGGAATGAAAAAGTAATTTCCCTTGAAAGAACCGGATAGAATTGACATAAACCCTAGCCCCAAAAACACAGCCCAAGAGGTATCGAAAAGCTCAGTAGGTGCCAATAAAAGTGGAAAAACAGAAATCTTTCTAGCAAAACACAACAACAAGAACAAGTACAAGCCATTGAAGTGGAGAAGTGAAAAACAAGAGAGACTTAAGGTGATTCTCATCTTCAACTCCAAAGCCTTGGTACTCCCAAAAAAAAGTGGGAATGTAATTTCCCAGACTAGGAACATAAGCCAGGAGTAATCTGGCCTGTAATACCTCCTAGTCCTTAAATAAAAGCCCTCCATTTTAAGTCTTCAACCTCGTTTTCCCCCTCCCTCCCTTCCCCACCTTTAATAGGATTTGGTAGAAAATGGCTTTGTGAATCGCTCCTCTCCGTCTTGCTCAAGGAAGAGCGGGCTATTCTCATTGAGAAGTGCTTAATTGCTTCAAATGACTGATGATATATCGAGGGAGAAGGGCCTTGAGCCAGGGGCCACATCCAAACACATAACAGATAGCGCTTGCTGGGCGATGGGAGGATATGGACTGCAGTGTATATCTGTGCATTTTTGTGTGTGCGGTTATTGCAACAAAGATGAAATGCTGGGGGTAGACACTTTTCTGTAAGTCTCACAAGTGTCCGTGCTGTGGATGGAACATGCGTAAACATGCAGTTCCCCGCATGCGTGTGTGCGTGGACTCGCATGTGTGTGTGAAAGAGGGTCGCCCGGCAGTGTGCGTCCTATCGACACCCCAGTAACAGACTAAATTAAAGCTGTGATGAATAGTGGCTGTCATGGCAGGAGAGAGGGGAGACTCTGCACTGTATTCTGCCTCTGATTAGGTAGGAATAGAAAGATACAGAATATCATTATCAATATGTAGCACTATATTTTCATTAGATTTTTCTCTCCACAGTGGACAGCTTGATAGGATGATTTTTCATTTCAAGAAAAGATTAAACATCTTCATGATGTCAGTGAGGAGTTTGGTTAAAACAGTTTTTTGGTGTTTCTTGTGTTAGGGACGTGTATTATCATCTCAGTGGTGCCAAAATAGCTTTGATGAAGAGGATTTTTACTAGTTTCATGTTCATAAAACAATTTAAAAAGCTGGTGAAGGTGCAACATGCGCAATTAAAATGTAAAATGTAGAAAACCTAAAAGCTCTTTCATCACTGTAGGAAGCTCGTGGCCATATGAGAGGCAGCGGCCTTGGGCTGTTTACTTAAAGAAGCAGAAAGTCACAGCAGTTCCAGGGATTGAGGGTTATTGCATGTTTGTGCACTTTGTGCTTTGAAAGTGACAACCTTTGGGTAGACCACAAGGTTTTTGTTTTTTTTGTCAATTGAAGTGAGATATACCTGAGGAAGCAACATGATACGCGAAAACACAAATGTAGCTCCGAAACTTACAAATGCTCACTTTAGTTTTCAGGGCTAATGAGACAAAAGTAGCTCTTTGAGGTTCAAACCAATACATGTCATAAACAGCTGACGTATTCCTATGAAACCCAACAACTGTTACTAAAGCACAAGACAAACATGACTGCTGTGTATAGAGTTTTGCAGCCTTTAAAACTACATTAAAATTGTCAGCTCCCTATCATGGTCTAAACTTGAAACTGAAAATAGATCTGACTGGAAATGATCTCTCGTTGCTTGGAGAGAAGAGGGGATTGTAGCTGCTATCAACAATGTATTTCCAGTGTATGTTATTATGGAATTCTGGTCATCTGTGGAGTTTGGGCTACAAAGCTTCCACAGATTTGTACATTTCTTGAGTTTGTGAACCACATTTCTGTGTATGGTGAGGCAATCTAGATGTAAACAAAGATCATCAGGCACAATGCGCAATCATGCGGCATTATAAGAATTGTTGAGTGTTTTCTGCCTTCCAGTCTTTTCAACATTTTCCCTTTTGGTTCCTCAACGGTGGCACCAATCACATATATGGAAACAGGAAACATGATGAGGACCAAGCATTTCTTTGTTTATATACCGTATATCTTCCAATAGTACCCCGGGCGCTTATTCAAAAAATTATCTGGCCGGCCCGGCGTTTAAAAGAGACCGACGGTTGTTGGAGACCGGCTCTTATTCCCTTCTCAGACGGAATTGACGCGGAAGTGAGAGGGAAAGAGGACCCAGGTGCAGTTTTTAGACTGAGGAGAAAAGACGGTGCGTTTACTTACAGTGCTCCAAAACATAATTTCCAACAGTTCACAAATAATGCAGTTCCCAATTGTGCTCCTCCTTTGCTCCCGAGTGTCTCCTTGTCTGTGGTAGCCCAGAGCACAAGTGGTGCTCCCGAAAACTTCTATCCACCCGACTCCCCAGGAGAGGAAGTAAAAGAGCAGAAAATCAAAGTTTGCAGGTTCGCTAGCTGACAGTTCCAGTTCAGTGTAATAATCCCACTTCGATGGTCGCTGCATCCAGCTTAAATGCTACTGGTCGTAGATGACGACTGATTGGAAACAGCTGGCTGAGTAATGAGACGCGGGAGGACCGACGACAGCGCGGAGGGACTTCCGGGTCGAAGGTCGCCCATCTACTATTGAAGACCAGCGTCTATTTGTCTGACATGCTTCCAAACCGGCGTTTTTTAGAAACCGGCGTTTAAAAGAGACAGGCTACTAATGGAAGATATACGGTACTCTAAGAAATTAGGGTTTGAAATTTTTATTGTACTAAACGGAGGTTGTTGGGGTTTTTTGGGTTTTTTTTTTTTGCATTGCTCAGGTATGAGTATGCATTTGTTTATCGGTGTCCAATACAGTTTTGTTACTGTGGGTACTTGGACTGACCCCATTATTATCTATATAAACAGCACATTTAGACAATAATGTGACCTTCTCTGAACCTTAAATATTTGTGCAAGGACATGAAAGATGAGATCTATACAATGCTGTTCTAGCTCCGTTTATAGACATGATGTATGGTGAAGGCCTCAGACAAATACTGTCACCTAGTGCAGTAGATAAAAGACAAAGTCACTGCCACAGCTTGCAGTAGAAAATAATACCTTACAAAATGGGATGTTAATTAACAGTGTACACACATCCACTAAAATCTGATCATATTTTTTATCAATCCGTCTGTTGACGGTTTTAATTTTTTAAGTACTTCCTGCTCCCGACATGGAAATACTTAATCAGTAATAAGAAAGTAAGACTTCCCATGTCCTGCTTACATCCTTAGCAAATCCTTTTTTCCTTCTCATCCCTGTCGTGCATTAATAGTGTAAATGTCAGTAAAGTTGTGTGTGCTGTACTTCAGCAGAGGATGAAGCATAAATGAAGGAAGTTGCAGATGATTTAAAATATAACTTTTCCAAACAGCTCAAAAATGATCAGGAAACACAAAGTATTTCTGTACACTTTGGATGACAATTTGTCCACTAGCTAAATGTATGAATGCTGTATTTACCCAGAGGTGTAAAAAAAAAAGTACAAACATGAATGTGTGAGATTTCCAAGATGGTGAATGATGAAAGAAAGAGAGGTCAGGAGAGGAAGATCAGAGGTTACTCTCAAAACCCAGAAAGTTGATTCTGTTCATCTGGATGTTGAGTTCACAGTGGGAGGAAGCATCACATCTCCCACTGAGAATGCAATGATCCGTTTTCTGGGATTTCCTTACCTGCATCCAGATATTATTCTCAAAGGTAAGGACTGCTCAGCAAATGTTTGACTAACTGTAAACTTCAATCGTACATAATTTTGTAGCTCCTGCTAGATTTTTGATCTATCGTATATCTTCTATTAGTAGCCTGTCTCTTTTAAACACCGGTTTGAAACCATGTCAAAACAAATAGACGCCGGTCTCCAATAGTAGCCGCGCGACCTTCGACCCGGAAGTCCCTCCATGCTGTCTTCTTCTTTTTAAATTTTATTGGCTGTTGGCAAACAAATAAAAGGTGCATTACCGCCACCAACTGGTATGGAGTGTGACTGGAATGTCGCTCCAAAAAAAAAAAAACCTCTGCACTGTCGTCAGTCCTCCCGCGTCTCATCACTCGGCCAGCTGTTTCCAATCAGCCGTCATCTATGACCAGCGCCATTTAAGCTGGATGCAGCGACCATCGAAGTGGGATTATTACACTGAACTGGAACTGTCGGCTAGCGAACCTGCTAACTGTAATTTTCTGATCTTTTACTTCCTCTCAAGGAGAGTCGGGCGGAGAGAAGTTTCGGGGAGCACCACTCGTGCACTGGGCTACCACAGACAAGGAGACACTCGGGAGCAAAGGAGGAGCACAATTGGGAACTGCATTATTTGTGAACTGTTGGAATACGTTTTGGAGCACTGTAAGTAAACGCACTGTCTTTTCACCTCAGTCTAAAAACCGCACCTGGGTCCTCTTTCCCTCTCACTTCCACGACAATTCCAAGAAGGGAATAAGAGCCGGTGTCTTTTAAATGCCGGGCCGGCCGGATCATTTTTTGAATAAGCGCCCGGGCTACTATTGGAAGATATACAGTATATATGATGTGATGCTGCGCTTTTGTGTTTTTTTTGAATGAATAAACAGTTTACAGCAATGAGCTTTGTTGACATGGTGCAGAGTAGGCTGTGGCATCACGAGTAACATACATCATTATAATTTAAGCTGATGATCAAGCTGCTCACCTAATTCTATCTTTTATACTAGCTTGATATTGTGGGGAAATCAGCAATCAGCTATTATTTCTCATGCGACATTTGCTTATCTCTTGTTGAATTAAGTTAGCTTTATGCATGAAGAGCAGTAAACCTCAGAGCAGTAGGAGCAGCACTAGTTGGCATGTATACAAAGAAAAACCTACTGGAGGTCACAATACAAATTATGCATCTTATTTCTAAGTAATTATCTTCCCCACATCACGCTGCTACACCTGATCTTAAGGTTCTCCCAAGTGATTATAACTGTGTATTTTATATAATTAAATATGATCATCTAGATCTACATTGGTCATCTAACTGTGAAAATGTCAAACCCCATTTATGTTATTGCAGCTTTTCTGGTAATAACGCTCTAATATCTGACCAATGTACGTATTTATAGTTTTTTTTTTTTTAGGTAATACCAACCAATTAAATAAACTCTGAAGCAAACCACATATGAAATCAGCCTAGCTCAACATGACTCTGTCTATTCTAGGTAACACATGGGAAACTATTTTTGGTGACACAATCCTAGAAATTCAGTGGCAAGTGGAATTCACATGTATTCTGTCATGGCGGTAGACTATGTGTATATACTGTTTTATCAGTGACCCGTATCCTGTTTACCTGATGGAGGCAAAAACTCAGTGTCGAAACTCCTTAAAAGTCAAAGCCAAAGGGGCGAGGGGGTGGAGGAGCGCATCCAAACGTATACCACATGTTATCACACACATACACACCCTCTCGTACGCACACACACACACTCCACCAGCCGCAGGGCGCCATGGTTACCTTGGAACTTTAACGTGGACCAGCTGGTGTACTTGGGTTGTGAAATTGCATTGCACTCTTGTGCACACAGACACACACTCACCACACACACGCACGCACACACACACACACATTTGCAGAGGATCAAAGGGAGTTGGAGCCCTGCACAGCAGCCCTTCTGCTCCTGCCCTTGGCTAAATGGACGACCAAACATTCCAGGCTGTCCAGCCCAGTAATATCTGGCCCGCAGCCTAATGAAGATGGACTGTGTTTATAATTCTCATGTTTGCTCTGATCACTAACATAATCCTTTCTATACACACAACATGGAGATAGAAAACACTGTTTCTGCTTCTTCACATTAAGTCAAAGTGCAGGAGAAGAAGAGACGAGTGAAAGAGGTACCTAAAGCTGAAATACAAACCCCTGTTTCAGTAGACTTTGTAGCTCTTTGCATTTTCACACAGGGCATCACATGATCTCAAACAAAAGAGAAGGCACCAAGGGATGTTTTTCTGCCTGCTTGAGACTTTGACACCTGCTTCGCCGCAGCAAATTGGAATGGCTCACTCTCAAATGAGATTTCTGCCTGCCGCATGAGGAGAGAAAAAAGGTCACCCATTACAACTATTCTACATGATTCACAGAGTTATCACATCTCTGCTCGCCTACCTTCCCTTTAATTAGCTTCGGGGACCTGGGCAAGGTGTGTGTATGTGTGTGTGTGCGTGTTTGTGAATGTGTCTGTCTGATACATACAGAGGATCTTTTTCTTTCTTGCTTTCTCTCCCTTCATCTGTGTTTGGGCCAAAATTAAAATCCCCTTGTTGCTTTTCAGGGACATACTATATTTTTCTAACAACAAATGCATTGACCCATGAAATCTGCCCTTATTTAGCTTGCACTGTGAATCAGAGATTACTCTTATCACTGAGATGCATGCTACGCTGAGTATGACTGCAGCGATGTGGTGCAGTTTAATGCTGAATGTGAAGGTGGTCTTTTGATTTTTTGTGACTAAATAAATGACAAGTTGCAGTAGACTTTCTCCTTATCATTCGAGAGCTCCTACACACGATAAATTCAAGGCGGCATTCTCTGCGTCTCACATATCCCTGTAAACAATTCCCTTCTGAAATCCCTGTAAACAGAACATTTGGACAACTGGGGAGGGGAGGGGTAAGTAGACTGATAATAAGTTTTATGTTTAGATTTTTGAGACTCTATTTTACTTTGCACTAGCATATTGGTTTGCTGAGAGTTGTACAACACTTAAAAGATCCTTATTTGCACAGTTACTCGTAGTAGTATTATAGTTCTTCAGTATTGAAGATTCAAAAATGACCAGGAAGAAAATTAACTCTGCGAGACGGGATAAATGTAGGCGACGACGCTGGATCCTTCTTTTGTGTGCCGGTTGATTTGGCATTCAAGTTTACGTGATCTATTAGTAATTTAAGAAGTTTAATGCAGCAACACGGGCCATATATTGTGATCATGTAAGATATGTGAATTACACCTGAAAGGTGGATAAATGTCTACTTAAATGTAGAAGCGGATTTATTTTTTCAGATTTAGTGCTTTTTTTTTTTTTTTTTAATGCAAAGGTTTTCATACATTACAGTTAACAATCACCTTAGGCTCAAGAAATTTTAGCATTGTTTTAGTACGTGTTACTTTAAGTATTTAAGCATGTATGTGTGATTAATATCAATCAATTTATGTAGAAATATAATGCAGAATATTAATAAATACATGTTATTTGCAGAATCATATGTTATTAGGTACTGCTCCAATTCATATTGACATCCAAGCTCATTTTCCTTTAGCTTTACTGTCATTATACCTATTTTTTTTTTTTAACTCTTTGGATTCAAGCAGTAATTGAACCTGTAGTAATAATAAGTCATAAAACTGTATCAAAGCCTGTAAGCTAGTTCAAGCAGGAAACGTGAGCTGCTTCATACAAACTGACTCGCCTCACTCTCACCATGTCACATACCAATCACACTCCTCCAATATGGCTATCTATTTAAGCTACAGCATATCACATTTCTCCCTCTGACATCGTGTCCGTGTTGCTGTCCCGCGTCGCTGCGTGCTGTTTCAAGCCCTTCACCACCCCACGGTTCACCTGTGGACTCCAGGTGGATATTTACTCATCACTCCCTGATTTCTATGTGTATCATATTTGCAGGGAGTGATGAGCTTGGAGACTGGGTGCCAAACTCTAAAGCCATACAGACTGGAAGCTGTTTGCTCATTGCACGTCGGTTTGAAGCTGACGGCTGGTCGCTTGCAAACATTCCAAATGTATTTACTACCAGATCATATTTCAGTCTCTGGTATTCTTCACTCTCATAGGGTAGTCTTCTTAGTTGGTCACCTGGAATTTGCAAAGAGTTTATCGTGCATAGAAGCTTGTAGTTGCCAAATATCGTTCACTTTCTATCATCTCTCGTCGCCACATCTCTGCAGATCACTGCTGGTGTATACACGATTTTTATTGATTGTGAGAATAAATCACTTATATGAAAGTTAAACTATAATTGCTTTATTGTTTATTAATTTTGGTATTAAGTTAGACAAAATAACTTGGCAGTCACATTTTCCACTGAGCCAAATTCTGCTTCAGGTGTGGCAGCTAATATTAGTTCAGACAAGAGCGAAGTGAACAGAGACTTTAACCTCTTAACGACTAGTGTATCATGTGGGATGTAAAACATATATTAAAATTAATCAAATGAAAATAGGTTCAATAAATGCTCCATTTAAAAAAAAATAATAATAATAATTTTCTGGCTTTAAAGGGATACGTTGTGGGTTTCCTCAGTGCTTTTATCATTGTATGCATGAATATATGTACACAAACAGGCTTTGGTGTCTCAGCCATATGCGTTCTGCCCCACACTCATAGACCCAGTTCATCAATACCAAGGGGGTTTAATCATCTCTCAGAGGAAGACATCATTGCATTTAGAATCAAACCTATGGAATCAATACCTGTGTTACACTTAAAATGACAAAGCGCTTAGCTCCTGCTCATGCTGCCACATAGCCCCAGGGTAAGTTTTGAATGTATAGATGTATTTGCAGATCATTTTACGGTTTTGATTTTGGTTGTGCGATAGATCATTGACGATCTGAATCCCTCGGGTAGTTTTTTTCACCAGTGAAATAGCTGAACTCCAACAAATACAAATAGGCGTAATACAATAACTGCAGCAAACTACTTTGAAACCATCCGACTGCTCTTTGGAAACAATTAAATCACCAATACCAGCTTTTTGTGCCTGCTGGATTTTAATACCTTTACGCTCTTTTATAAGATTGTCAACCTAAAAAAGGTCAATAAATAACTATAACGCCAGCAAACTTTATATAATCAGGCGAATGCAAGCTCAACTGGGCCAGTAATGTTCATTTAAACTAAGGTTACGTCCACACGTACACGGATATTTTTGAAAACGGAGATTTTCCGATTTAAAAAACAATCCCGTCCACACGTGCAGTATTGAAAAATATCTCAGTACACATGTAAACACCAAAAATGCAGTCAAACGCTGTCAGGAACACGCCAAATCCTAGCCGTGTAGAAATGTTAGACAATCGGAAGTCTAGAAGCCTGGGAGGGAAAGAGGACACAGGGTTTTATGCAGTGTTTCTGAAAAGTTTTTGTGTTTTACTGGAAAGGCAGCTAATTTTGTGCCTTCATCATTACAAACATTAAAAACCAAAGACAGTATTTTGGCTGGTGTAGACTCACAACTTAGGAATGAACAAAATGCATACATTTAATTTTAAAAAGAATTATTCAAAACCAATGACGACGTCGGGATTTAGGTTGTGAGAGCGTCTGTGTTGAATGGAGAAGTTCACTCTGATGCCTAAATAGAGGGACAGTAACTGTGTGTATGTAAGAGTGTAAAACTGCAGATAGTAAGACTAACAGCAACAGTATTTTATATATATTTGCCATTGTAGAAATTCATCTCATGTAAACAATAACGTAGTGCACAGCGTGACGTAAAAAAAAAAAAGGCACACACCTTTGACGTTGTGTAACTAAAACTCAGTTTTCCTCATCCACACATAAAAGCATAAACAGAGTTTTCGGAAATCTTCACCCTGGCAGGAGTTTTAAAAAATCTGTTTTCAGTGAACGCAGTTTACGTGTAAACGAAGGGTGCAAACACATAGAAACAGCAGCGTTTTCAAAAATACCCATGTACGTGTGGACGTAGCCCAAGTTTAATCACAAAACCAGGCCAGTACAGACTACCGTATATCTTCCATTAGTAGCCTGTCTCTTTTAAACGCCGGTTTCTAATAAACGGCAGTTTAAAAACATGCCACGACAAATAGACGCCGGTCTCCAATAGTAGCCGGGTGACCTTCAACCTGGAAGTCCCTCCGCGCTGTCTTCTTCTTCTTTTTAAATTTTATTGGCGGTTGGCAAACAACTGAATGGTGCATTACCGCCACCAACTGGTATGGAGTGTGACTGGAACGTCGCTCAAAAAAAAAAAAACCTCTGCGCTGTCGTCGGTCCTCCCGCGTCTCATCACTCGGCCAGCTGTTTCCAATCAACCGTCATCTAAGACCAGCGGCATATAAGCTGGGTGCAGCGACCATCGAAGTGGGATTATTACACTGAACTGAAACTGTCGGCTAGCAAACCTGCTAACTGTGATTTTCTGATCTTTTACGTCCTCTTGAGGATAGTCAGATGGAGAGAGGTTTTGGGGAGCACCAATCGTGCACTGGGCTACCACAGACAAGGAGACACTCGGGAGCAAAGGAGGAGCACAATTGGGAACTGCATTATTTGTGAACTGTTGGAATACATTTTGGAGCACTGTAAGTAAATACAC
>VURO01018185.1:4575-31685 GCA_015108175.1 Pelvicachromis taeniatus
ATATATAAATATATATAATATAGACACACACACACACACACACACACACACACACACACACACACACACACACACACACACACACACACACACACACACACACACACACACACACACACACACACACACACACACCTGATCGACCAAGTAAGCAATCACACATGCCTCAGACACACACAAAATCTGGAACATTCTCGTGGACCTCTTGTCTGTGGACTCACTTAGATTACCTTAACGTCTCTATCTCAGTGACACTAGTCCCCATAAACCAAACTGTCCTCTGGAATCCTGTTGGCCAGCACTTCCATGCTAATAAATCCTCTCAACCTTGACTTGGTCTGGTTTGCATTTTGCTTTTGAGTCCACTTTGCTGACTGCCCTTTGGCACATGGCATCCTGTTGGCATGATAAGTTTCTAAAGATCAAGCTTGTGAAACCAAGTTTGTCTGGAAAAAAATACCTGTTTCCCTTCAACCATCTTCCTGTGAGGAGAAACGGGTCCTTCTGTAGCTCTTTGGTTTCCTATTTCTTTTTTTTTTCTTTTTTTTACACTGTTTCAAGTTTGATGATTACAGACTGACAGAAGAGACACAAAGAGCCCGAGGCTTTTAACTACACAGAGAGGAGGAATTCACAGTGCTCTTTCAGGTCTTTTATCAAAGGCTAGACTCTGATGAGAATCATTACCTTTTTGATTAAAGGAAAATTCCCGTGTTTCTTTAGAACTTACAGGCTCTAACCTCTGCAACAGCGCTAGCATCGAGTCCATTAGGGAAAGTAAAGCAAGCTGAGAATCGACAAGTCTTAAAGAAATCCTGGCCTTGGTGAAGAAGACTCTTCCCTTCAAAGCCCCACCATCATTAAAGTGATGTCCAGTGTTGTGCACGCTGTGGTTACACAGTGAGAGAGTTTCATTTCCATGATGGACCAAAAGCTTCTGCTCAAATGCAGTTATTGATTCAGCCGAAAGTAGCACAGGGCACAGAACACTTTAGAATATCATTCATAAGTTTCTCAAATACAGTTTGGTGTCTGTAGCATAATGGGCGTTTTCTTGTAATTTTAGCTTGTATTTGCTTTTTCAAGCAAAGACTAGGCTTGTCTGTAGACAAATTTCACATTTTCACATGTTTTAGCTGACCTGCTGTGCAATGACTTCTATGTTTACACCAAATGTTAGCCGAACACGGTGTTTTCTAAACATGAACGTGCACGTTAGGTAAATTGGTGGCTATGAATTAACAGCAGGAGTGAATGTAAGCCTGTTCATCCACATCAGCCCTGTGATGAAATCAAGGGCTGCACAGAGTCTACCAAAAATTGGTAAAGAAGTCTCTATATTAGCAATTATAACTAATAGTAATAATAATAATAATGTTACAGTTTATATCTATTTATATCCAGATAATCGTTACAGAGTTATGAACTAGCTAGTACACATTATTAGTTATGATTTAATTGTTTTCTAAAATAAGCTAGCAATTAAATAACGAGGCTCTCTTCCTCAGCATATCTTCGTATTGTCACCCTCTCCTCACTCGCGACAGATGGCTGCCCCTCCTTGAGCCTGGTTCTGGACATTTCTTCCTGTTAAAAGGGAGTTTTTCCTTCTCACTGTCACCACAGTGCTTGCTCAAAGGGGGTCATATGATTGTTGTGGCTTTCTCTGTTTTCTGTGTCTTATTGGAGGGTCTTTACCTTACAATATAAATTGTCACGAGGCAGTTTTATAGGTAAAACTGAATTGAATGTTTAATGTGCTTTTAATTTCCGATGGTTGTTTTGTGTTACTGCAGTTTATATCTTTGCAGTTCTTGAAGCAGTGGTCTAAATGTCGATGGTTTAAAACACTTGAACAAATGAATGTTTACTTTAATAATCCCTGAGAAAAATTTAGTTTTCCGAGGCAAAATTGACAGGAATGCACTGCCGTTCCACGTAGTGTCCATTTTTATATCAGTTGGTAGGTTGTAATGATGCTTTGACCTCCAGATCTCAGTGTCAGTCCACGAGAAAGAATTATGAATTGCAAAAGTTCAGATAAGCGTATCTGGAGTAGATTATCCAGAGCTGTTGAGTAAACTTACCACTTCTGTTGGCTATGGATTCGTCTCCACAGAAAAACAAGGAATAAGAAACCACCCAGAAGACAGAATAGAAGAGGACAGGGTTTATTCTGGTAAACACTGTCTGAACTGATGTGCAGCGAGACGGAAGAGGAGAAAATAGAGGCTGTTGTTGAAGACAGCACCTCGCCCTCTTCCCTCTCTCTCCCTCTGTCTCTCTCTCTGGATCTTGGCATGCACTGAATAATTTAAAGCTTTACAGTACAGCCGGTGATAAAGTCAACCAAACAGCAGCAGCTCCGACTGAGACAGAGAAATGGAGGTAGAAACATCACTGCTCGATATTTGACTCTCTGTGATAAGAAGAACATGTCGCGCTCATCGTCTGCACAAAGAGGACAATTTCCAAGATTACTGTTCTAGATAAACCTGTAATGGCACCATATCAAATCTCAATTTTAGCTTGTCATTTGCGGGAGCCTTATTTGAGCCGTGTGTCTGCTTTTCTGGGTGTTCGTCTGTGCAAGGAGGAATGAGAAGAGTGTAACAATACTGTGCAAATACAAAAATGAATAATGAAATCTTTATATTTTTAATTCATTTTAAAAAATGTAAAGAAAAATGAAAGAAGAGGACACAAGACTACCTTGGGATCTCTGGGATGTTGGGGCAGCAAATCTGTACATTTGTGGGGTTTTGGATAAATCGCTCCAGGTCAGGGCAAGCGTTGAGCAACAGATGAAAATAGATGCCTTTAGATCCAAAGTTTTAAACTTTCAAATTGACACTTTTAGACATTTTGTTAACACAATATATGTCAGCATATGAGGGGAAAAACTGGTCATAGTGTATTTGTATAAAACCATTGTGTCATTGCAGTGGAATCAATTTAAAGGATGCGATTTGTTTTAAATAAGACTGTAAGATATCATGTATATTAAATATACCACTAACATCCCAACATATTCCATAATATTCAGAGATGAAGACCTTATTATGACTGAATGTTTTTATGTTTTTGGTAAAAAAAATAAAGGCCCTATAATATATATTTGGAACACCTTAACTTTACTTTACTTTTTTTTTTTTTTAGCAACCTCAGGTTAATATAAGTGTTAGTATAATTTTGAACCGGTGTGGGTTACATGTGTCGTGTACTGAATACTGAGAACCTTTCAGACTGATGCTCTGGTCAGAGAAGACGCTCTGCGGTGAACGAGGCCACAGGTTATACTTGTTTTTTTCTTTTTAAAAAATATTTTCCTGTGGAAACCTTTAAGTTTCAGATAAAGTTGAAGCCCCTTTGCTGTGCACATGAAAAATCCTCAGGTTGAAAGCTATTTGCATGAACACAAAACCTGTGACTGAAAGAAATCAGTTACTCCATCACTCCAAATCATCCCATGTAAAAAGAAAAGAGACTATTTTGCAGGAAACCAAAGACAGCCTGGCTTTTCAAATGACATTCATGCTCCGTGTATGTGTGTGTGTTTAAGTGTGTGTCTCTGCAAGAGAGTGTGAGAGAGCTATTGAAGTGGAGTGAGGAGGAAGAAGAGACTGACAGGGAGACAGAGATTAGCAGTGATAGCAGGCTAATGTGTGTTTGACCTCCTGAGTGGCTGTAAGCAGCAGATAAGGTAAAGACTTGATTGCCTGTAGACCTCTGCAGACACTCACTGTAATTAGTTCATCTATCTGAACATGTAAAGACAGAATTTACACAGACCACTTCTCCCTGCTCCAGTGGCCCACGGGAGTACACACTCCTGACCTTTGGCCTCTGCATAGTTAGCCGCTGAAGTCTCAGAGAAGTTGTTTGGCCCTTTTCCCTCTCACTGTTAGCATCCTTATCATACAGGCACGCTTCCATATGTGTATAATGAATAAATGGTGTTGCAAAAATCTAGAGAACACTTTTGTTTCAGAATATAATGACTGGGCAAAACTCAAACCAAGAGACAAGCAGTTAGATGCTGTCAACCTTGACTTCTTCACCAAGCTTGGGTTTAAAACTTAGGAAGAAAGAGTCACAGCTAATCAGAGTTCCCACCTTTAGAAGCTGGCAGGAGCTGTATCGAGTCTGGCAGCGAGAGATGAACCAGAGCACCAGGAGACCAATAGGAGAGAAACACACCTGTCCAAGGGCAACACAGTGGGAGCTCCCGGTTCATTTATTGACTGCAAACACTTTGCAAGGGCACGAAACTCCTCTGCAGGCCAAAGGAGTATTTTATTAAACAAACTGTTAGTATAGCTAAAAAGTTGGGAGGAATCGAGCTCTACAGTTTAAAGGTCAAACTGACCTTCAAGCTACAGAGCATGTGGTCAAAAGATTTTTACTAACGCTTCACATTATTTTTAACTGTTAACTTTTAAAACTGTAAATGGACTGATAGAGTTCACTGCCCATTACTGCCCACAACCTCACCATCCAGCTGTTTTCATTTTTTCTGCAGTTAATTCCATCTGCACGCCAGTTGCTAATCTAAGAAGAGTCTTCACATATTTCTAACAGTTCTGAAGAAGAAGCTAGAGACCACAGAAACTAAAGCACTATTTAAAAAGTTGTGGTCAGTTCATCCTTTGCTTTTAGTTTCGTGCTATAAAGACAACATTTGACGACCTCCCCAGTACCCTTATTGATGCATTTTGACACCTCAGTGTATAAAAAAAGATGTGGTTTAATATCCACTGTCACAAACTTCTGGCTTGAAATATGACAGAAAACAGTCAAGAGCTTCAAGGATTTATCCTTATCGATCAAGGGGCAAAAAGTTAATCCAACTGTCTTTGGATTGGTTGCTCCCCCCAAGCAGAAGGCTTGAAGAGCAGGTGGGTGGGTCTGCTGTGCTCTCAGGCAGGCATGTCCACTTCCTTTGATGTCATACAGATGCAAAAGTAGAAAAAACTGTCAGATTTTCGATGACTTTTTGAACATTATAAACAAGAGTACCTGTTAAATATTGTGGCTTGCAGTGTTACACAGTCGGCCCAACAAGTTTGTGCTTTAATTCTGGTGAATATAATTCTAGTATTTTTTTTGTATTTTGTGTTGCTACCATCTGTTTGTGTGTGATGCACCTGAGTGTATGGATCAAAATGACTAAACAAGCTTTACCTGAGTGAGAGACATAAATAACTATGCTAAACTATGCTTGTCTCCGTACTTATCTGTCTGTCTTTCTTTCCCTTTATCTGCAGTGGAGGGTATAACTATCCACCCTAAAATGAGATGAATGGGGAAAACCAGTGAAACGGTGAAATCTACATTTATAAGTAACAATGTGGGTGGCTGCAGGCAGAGGCAGAGAGTGAAGCAACACCTGTTGGTCTAATTGAAGGTTGTTTGTTGCAGGGAAAATGTAATAAAGTTAATTTCACTTTGATCTGGGCAAAAACTAAAGAGACCTCTGTATCGCCTCCCTTAGGCCATAAGACAGTGGCATATCTGAATGCACTGAGGAGCTTATAAACATTTTTTATAATCTTTGATTTTTAATTGCTAAATCACAGCTTCCACAGCAGACGCCATCCTGTCAGTGGTACTCCACACATCATTGTTTCGCTAGGCAAGAAGCCCACTTGTCCGATTTCTGTGGCTTAGCAAAGAAAGCTAGAAACCACAGTTCTGAGACCAAATATAGCGAGTTGGGTTTTTAGGTTTTGTCATGCTTAATGCAGGGAAACCCTGGATATGTCAAACCTGTTTTGTATACAGTCTCTGGACAGCACTTGTGGCTTACTTGTGGTTCTTGGGTTTCTAAAAGTATTATACTTGTTTCTTCTTCACTCAGCTCTTTTTGCTGTCTACATGTTTAATGCATTTAATCATGAGTTATTATTCATCTCTGGCTCTCTTCCACAGTGTGTCTTTTTTCCTGTCCATATTGTATAAGTTATTAGCCAACTCTTGCTTGACTATCGATTGTTTATAAGTTGTACAAGTACAATACAACAACACACAGCTATTTTCGGCTGCCAACACAGGCAGCTTTGCATATTTGATTTACACTAAAGCCCCAAGACATTTGTGTCTCCTCCTCTGGTTCGAAAGATCAAACCAGAGATCTTTCGAACTGCAGCAGAAACTTCGTGGGCCGATGGTACCTTGAAATAAGCCCCAGTATTTGTAGGATAACCCTATTAAAATGCTCCAAAGGCACCGACAGCACAAACAGCTTCAGAGACTCCAATTAGTGGAAGTGGGGCCTAGTAGACACCAACAGGACACCTTCCAATCAAGTCGACCACACCTCTAACTCCAGTATTCAGATGGATGAGCTATAACGCTTGCTTCTTAGCATAAAATTCGATATGGACTGACTTGCTATGACTGGCACACTTATGTCATTTGCGCTACAGTTTCTGGCATAGGCACTTGCTCTGACATGCCATGTGAAAAAAAAAAACAACGGTCAGTTGAAGGTACATTTATTATAGCGGTCTCTTTGTGTGCTTTCTATTTATGCTACAAGCTAGGCCAACAAGTCTCGGACCTGTGAGCCGAGCACACAGACATGAAGACATGAACTCTGACCACGCAGGAAAAGCCTTCTTCAAAAATTTACAGCATGTTTCCTTTTTGTTGAGCAATCAGAATTCATTTTCTCGTGTCACCAAGGCTGGTTTCTGTATAAACAAATTAAAACCAATGTCATGCTTCTTACTGCAACTCCCATAATATGCACCAACACACTTACTCTGGCAAATTTCACACCAGGCTGACTCCTTTCTATTAGACTCCAGGTCTGAGACAAGGAGCTGAGAAACGCTGCAAAGCTTCACTGCTAACATATTATTTAAGAAGACAAGCATGCAGCGTGGTAGAGAACAATAACTACTGTCTCTCGCTAAAAGTCCATTATTAACTCAATTTGCAAGCATTACCTGTATGAACATCTTTGAAATCACAGCTCTGTCAACCACTGTCTGGATTTGAACATTTTGACCTTTGAACCAGTTAGACCAATTAACTTTAATATATTAATATTATTGAAATAAAAACAAAAAACTTCCCTGCATCTCGATCGAATGCAGCAGATATGGGGGGGGGGGGGGGGGGGGGGATGGGGGGGGGGGGGGGGGGGGGGGGAGAAGGCGGCGCATTTTGAGGTTGATTAAGGGCTGTGTGCAAGTTCAGTAGACTCGTATCTTTTCATGACCTGACTTCACTAATCCGAACAACTGCAATCACTCTAAGTGGTGTCATGGCGGCGGTTATCAACTCATTAAGAGAATGGGGGGTTTCTAAATCTGGCTGAATGTGTTCATGTAAAAAAAGCCATTGGGTCTATATGACCAATCATCCTCACCGTATAACAGTAATAACAGCTACTCCTTGTTGCTAAACCTCTCATTTTCTATCTAAATACTTTAATAGCAGTGTTGCTAGCCAGATCTTCTTACTGCTGCACTAAAGTGGCCAGAAGGTGGACACCAATTGCTGGTCTGTCAATATTAGTCTCTGTATCCAGCTAGCAGCAGTGGTGAAACGGAACACTGAAAGTAAACCAAAGGTTTTGGATAATTGTCCAATGCTGACTGTTTTTTCCATCTTTTAAAGCTTTGAAGGAGTAAGGCAATGAGTTACTTAAACTCAACATGCTTTTTTTTTAAAGATATAAAAAATGCAATAAACTACCATTCACACTATTTCAGCTTGTTTTCCCACCATCATGAATACTTTTAAATCTGCTGCTGTTGTTCTGTGCACAGCTGTTGTGATGATTTCCTCTTTTAGTACAAAGCAGCATTATACTGGGTGGCTGCTGGTGGGCAGTTTGGTCTAAGAGTCACTTAAATGAGCTGACACGGTCCTTCTGGGAGATAAGTATAGAGCGTGCTATGGGGCAATTCACCACATTTCTGTTTATTTCTGCTGTTAAGAAAGGCTGATGGTTGCTGTTTCTGTAAACACTACACCAACACTACACGGGCTAATGCTGCTGAATAAGATTATAAACAGCTCGCTCGCCTCCCTTCCCCACCTCTGACAAGAAGTGAATAAGCTTGCAAAACTTCAAAATGCCCACGCTAATCAGCATTGTGAATTCCCATTTTCTAGCCAACACAGCCCACTGCTGAGAAATGATAATAATCCTCCGTGTTGGCTCTGCTGAGATGTCTTCATCGTCAGTGCTCTGTAAGCAAAGAAAACATGGGCAAATGTAGAAGTGCCAAGTCTGTATTTACAGTAAAAGACCTGTTAAGATGATTTAAATCCAAGGAATGAGCGTCAAGTCTGTCCTGCCAGGAAGATACAATCACACTTTGGTCCCTTTTAATTAGTTAACTGGCAATTTCTATGTAAGAGGACAAACTAACAGAGCAGATATGCTTTATGTGAGCACCGTATCTTCTGCTTAATTGATCCCCAGTTAGCCATTAATTATTTGATTACCTCATTTAGTCCGCATGACATCAGTTTGTGTCAGCTCAGTCACTGACAAGTTAGCTCTAATTAAAAACCATGAAGCCATTTACCAGGAGGGGCGCAATAGATATTCATGAGATTGTTTTAATTTGTAATAAAGACCAAAGTTATCACCAGCGTTGAGACTATGAGCTGTTCTGTTGCAGCTACGTGCCATTGTTCCTCCATACGTCTGTGCTCTCGCCTGCGGCCTGACAGGATGTGTCCATCTGCCTTAAATGGCCATTACGCAGGAGTAATGTGCTACCATGTTACTCATAATTACATCTGGCTGGCCACACCGGGGTGATTTCAGTCATTTTGTAGAAGATTTTTTCGCCTGCCTTGTTAAAGTGCTCTGGAACCGAACCCCTTACCAGAAGATTTCGCTGGTTTTTACAGTTGGATTGAGCTTTATGGAGTACATAATATGAAAATCTCAAGAGTTATATTGGAGAGACGATGTTTATGTAGAATTTCCAAGCAAAAGGAAATCATCCCACACCTGCACTGCAAACTGACGTACGTGAAAGCCAGACTCTGAAAAAAGGTGACTGTTCTGAAATCAAACAGACCCAGCGGGGCCCAGGGGCATCCTGTATCAGGGGGATTTCATTTTTCCTGCAAACTAAAATTAAATAAGAAACATCTCTTTGATTCTCTTAAGGATGGATGGATGGCTGTTGTTTCCTGGGTCGGTTCGCTGTAATCTGCTGCTGAGCAGTCACAGACTGAACGAGTTTTCAGAGAGAAAAATTATTATTCACAAACATCTCTGACATTATCAAGGAACAGCTTTTTCTGCGCTGTGGTATATTGTGTTGGATTTTCCTTCAACTGATCTAGAAAAACGAGGTTTAAAGACATCGTGCTGAGCTTTTAGAAAAACGGATGATTTTTTTTTGTTTTCTCCCATTTCATGGATCCTAAAATGAAAAATAAATCTGTAATGTAAACAAACAATAGTTAGAGGCCTAGTAATGTTATTTTTTTCTTTAGACATAAAAAGGAAAAATACGTCCTGCTGTTTGTTGTTGACACAAATATTTTATTTGCTTTTTCTTCTTCCACCGCTTCGCTGAGCTACACTAGCCTGACATAAATCCCTTTTGTTGTGTGTGAATCACAAAGTGCACAGTAAAAATTTCATTTTGACATCCACAGCAAGCAAAACGTGTGTCATAAACAGGTACAGGGGCACAGTACAGGATTCGGGGCCCCATACATACGCAGTCTCTATGGTCCCCCTTCCTTTCTCGATTGGTATCGCTCACACATCGTTAGACTGGTTTCGAACAAATAATTGAACCAACAACTCAATATTATACCATATAAGTGTCTCGAGGCGACTGCTGTTGTGATTTGGTGCTATACAAATAAAGCTGAACTGAACTGAGCCTGGTGGCACGTCACCTGCTGCTGCTAGCGCTCTCTGGCTGTTACTGAAATTAAGGCATTTCATGGTGTTCAGTTGTGTTGTTAACATTTGACTTCCCTCAGTTTCCTTTCCCTTCTTGCCCTTTCTTTCCTTTCATTTTTGATTGTATTTCATCAGCCCTAGGGCTGTTTTCACAGAGTGTGAGTTAACCTAAACCACCCCCTCTACTTGTTTAGTCCCCAACCAATTTATTCAAGGAATTTAATCATGACATTAATTACTTTGAAATAAAAAGTTGTAAAACAAAGACAAACTTTTCATTTCAGGAGTTAGGCCTGAATTATCAGCTCATGACACCATCTGTTATAGTCCTTCAGCACATAAATGCATTCATGTGTTCAGTAGCATGTCAGTATCAGATTGTGCAAAATAAATAAATAAATGAATAAAATAACTGGAATTTTCTGTTGATATACTTGGTGATTCAGTTTGGGTCACAATGGACTTTGTTCAGCTTGTAATAGCAATAACCAGAAGAATATTAAAGAAATGGTAAATTTTTTCATTGTTCAGTACAGTTGTTATTACTACAATAATTACTACTGTGATTAAACAGCGACATTAAATCAGTATCCAAATGTGTATTCATGCTGAATCCTGCATCAAGTACCGCTGTGTTTGTTTTTTAACCAGGTGCGTTGGGAGTGCGTTGGGAGACCAAACATTTTCAGCCACCGGTAACAGCATGCAAATAATGTGACAATTTTTAGGTGCCGTATTTTTCATTTTAATGTTGAACTTCCCCCAGATGGGATCACTTTTTGCTTTGAACCGTCTTCATGAATATTAAACGCTTATGCGAGGTTTGACTGAACAAAACCGAAACGAGCCAAAAGCAGATTCTACCATTTATTACACATATTACATTCTTAAATAAAAATGCTCCACTTAACAGTTCTTGCATAGATATCTTACAATACCAATTTAGAAAAGAATTATGAAACAGACCAGTAACAAAAATAAATTTTCTTCTTCCTTAATAAAGAACATTACCATACTAACATCATATAATACAAATAATATTTTAAACACTTTGTACAGCAAAAAATTGTAAGTAAAACAAGAGAACGGAAAATAAACTCAACAGCGGTGACAGTGAGAGAAGAGAGGAGGGCGGGGTGGAGTGAAGGGTTATGGATGCAAGGTTGATATGAACGGAGTTACAGAGCCCTTGCAGGGCAGGTGAAAACGATGTTGTGATGGTGAAAACACATCTGCTTGTCTTAATTCACTTTTCTACATGTCCATTCATCCCAGAAAATATATAAGTGGGATCCCTCAACAGCTGTGGTTTGAGTTGACTGTGTACACATAGTGGGTCACACAAAGGTGCTGAAATACCACTTAAAGTTAATACAAACACTGGATTGACCACACAATATATGGCATAAGGATTGGGACCACATAAACTTTCTGTTAGCGTGAACGGTAATACTTGAAAAGTGCATGTCATTTCTTTTGTCAGTCGTATTTTGGCCAATTACTCCTGCCAGTCCTAATACTACCATGTTACTTACAGCAAAGGTATATTAATACACAGTCACTTTGAACAAGTAAGATCTTTTCTGGAAGCTAAACTTAAATTACATAAGTCTTCGGTCTGGCATTTGACCTAAGGAAAGATTTTAAGTTCCCTGGCAGCATGATTGCATCATTTTTACGATTAGGTTGTATCTCCTTCACAATCATTTTGCTGTACTTTTTTAGAAATGCAATCTCCAAGGGACAGGGGTTGATACAGTCAGCGCAAGACTTCTAATAATTAGACTGCTAAAGCTATAGACTGTTGTACACTGAAATGTTTTGGGAAGTCTTTGTTTTTTTCCATAACTAAAATAAAGATTTTATATTGCATCTGTTTAAAAGATGCAGTTGTTCGAGGCATAACATTATCATAAAATCAAAAATTCCAAATTTTAAACAGACAATAGCCGTTCTGGACTAAACGTTTTGAACAAACAAAAAATAATATTATGCCAAAAATCACATATTTGAATGCAAACTTCTTACTCAGTGAAACAAATATTACCTTGGATGTGACATGGCACTATTTCCTATAACAATATAGCACAGAGAAACATAATTTTTTGGTACCAATCCTTCTGCCACATACATACTGACAGAACAGGACAGACTCCAAGAAGGAGTCTGTTAACTAAAAGCATCAGGCATCAGGCCAACTGAGCAGATGAACTGACAGGGTGTGGAAAGCACCTACAAGGATGGGTTATTTGAAAAAAAAAAAAAGAAGAAGAAAAAACTGTACCCAGTTAGGACATTAAGCTGGTAAAGTTGAAAAGTTATTGCAGTCTCACCAAAGAACTGCTTGGGGAGCCCAAGCTGCATAGCGCTTGAGAATACTTCTCAGAACAGCTGGATATCTATGAGCGTGTTGGGTCCCAAAGGGCTCTGATGGTTGTGGTTTTGGTAGAGAGGGTTTGGTGTAGGTGAAGTGAAACATACAGACACAAGGAGAAGGGTTAAGATCTGTGAATCTCTTATATACTGACACATCAAGCATGGACAAACACAGTAGTTACAGACAGCGTCACTCTGGGATGCCACTGATACCAAGAAAGTTCAACCAAGTCACAGCATGACTGAGTGTTTTCAGAGTACGACATATTCCTCCAGAGAAAGAGTGATGAAAAAGGCATTTAACTGGAGTTTTAAGCAGATATGTCAGTCTGATCTGCTGCAAGGTGACCTGTGGAAAATAGTTCTTGGTGGCCATGTTGCATCCTGGTCATGTAACAAATGTTAAGTGGATATTTGACAGAGTGCTCCAACAGACTATGCTAGCAGTGCGCGCACATGAAGAGTGCAATAGCTAAGTATGATCATGTAGTGCAATGTTTGCAAGAACTAAAGCAGATCTATAGAAACGCTGAAATGTCTGAGCGATGCTGTTTGCCACATATGGTTAATTACAGACAGAGCGGTCTGCATGAATGATCTCACGCTATTTACAAAAGCTGCCAGAAGTGACAATCCTTCATCAGGACGATATGGTGTAAAACTGTGAAAACTGAAGCCTTATCCCTCAAAGGACTGTGTCTAAACAACTAACTGTGGCTACAGAGAGTGTCTGAAGGTCGTTTTCACACTGGGTTTGATTGCCTGTGCCTAACTCTACTGGTCACTTGTACACTTGTACATAATCAGTGCTTGCAAGCTAGTTCTCTAGCTACATATATTTTTTATATAGCTGTTGCTTTGTTGGTGAAAAAGCTTACACTTAATTTAAACAGCATTAACAGGCTAATCATCTAAAACTGAATTTCAGGTCACTAAATTCAGAATCACTCTGGTAATTTTTCGGAGAAAATAATTATTCCCATTAATATTACCAAGGCTTTTAGAGATCTAACAAGATTCAGACTCTCCTTCCAGTGTGAAACCACCTTCAAATTCTCCAGATTCCTCCTAAACTCTATCCATTTAATGAAAGGGAATGGAAAACTTGTCTGAAGTTGCTTATATAATGGTTAAACATTCCCAAACACTCAAGCCCACCTTGACTTTGAAATGAGACTCGACAGTGCTATCTGCAGTGTGCTAAGAAGCTAACTTAAACTAAAGCTACTTCACTCCTGCTTAAGCTGCTAGCGCCACTATACCAGGCACCCTACAAGACCATGAAAACTTTATTTTACATTTGTGAACAATGAGTTCGGCTCCAGCTGACAGCAGACGAGAGGACCGAGAATGTTATGAAGCATGAAGCGTTGGAGCATACCGGTAATTAAGCTTTAACAGGAGCGGTTATATAAGATCAACAGTCCCTTTCCTCCCACCGTCCATCCACCACTCCTTTTCTGCACCTCTGCATCTCAGCTCTTTCCACTACATCTACTACATTCACAGCAGTTAACTTGCAGATATGCAAATCTTTGGGCAAAACGTGTAAAGTGTGCATTCAGCATTCCCGCAGCTGATAGTGCATGGACAACTGCTGTGGACAGAAACGGAGAGATGGGGTGAGGATGGAGGGAGAGAGGGAAATTAGAATGGCACTAACTGTGAACCACGGGAGAGGATCGGGGGACGTGGAGTGGATTAAATATCTGTTGGGACTTTGCAGATAAATGGTAATTTATTTTATCTGTAATCCATGAGATAAAATGCAATGGCTGATTTAATGATCTGGATATTCATGTAGGTCAATTCTTTTTTTAAATGCTTTTATTTCCATGGAAGTTTAGCCTCTTCAATGAATATCTCATCATCTCCTGATGTTTCTCTGCACTAACAGGACTTTCTGTTTGCTCTACATCAAATGTGTCCACCGGGTGTAGACTGCTGGAATAAGTTGGGCTCAAGGTCCCTGTTGTTTTTTTTCCTCTTTCTCCAGACCACTAAATTTCCCTGTGACCCAGAGCTATCTCATTAGCTGAACTGCAACTTGAGAATAGGACCCGAGAGTTAATGCTAATCAGAGCTGTGGGACGGCAGCTAGCCGGGCCTAGAGGAGCCTGAGAGACGACAGGAGACCCGGCCAACACTGTGACAGAAAACCTGCTTTGACAGGCTCAGACGTGAAGGGAATGAAATGTGAATTTGTATCTGAAGTGACTTTGCGATCTGTCGAACGTCAGGAGGGGTTAGAATTTAAGAGGAGATGAACTGTGAGTTGCAATCGCTTCATGCTGACAAGCACTACAATCTCAAATTTTTATTTTTGTGCAACAAACAATTTAACTTTGTTGCCTGTGTGGCTAGTGGCACAACTGCTCAAAACCAACACAGAAATGTGCTCAAGGTGGCAAATCCTCCTGCAGAATCCTTTAAGTAGTTGGAGTTTATTTGTAAAAGATCCATTTAAGTCAAATTTAAGTAAGCGTGAATGCAAAATGCTGATTCCTACTTTTGATAAATAGGCACAAATAGCACTAATGAATGGCTTTCATTTAGTTAAAGTTATAAATGGCAGCCGTCTTCCAAATAATTTGAACTGAATGCCAACTAATCTGTCAGGTAGTCTGATTTTACATGGTTTCAAATAAAGCTGTGTAGTGCAAGGCATGACTTAGCATCTCTCTAATGTGATGCAAGTCATCAAGCTCAATGACTTGCATGCATGGATGAATGAATAACTGAAGGGTCAAAAGGAAAAAATACAAGAAAAAAATCGAATAAACACATTGTCAGCCATTGCTTTAACCAAAGAAAAAAATCCAACAGCAAATGCATCGACCAGTTCTTCCCTCACACAGCTGCACACTTGTTTAGCAGTTTAAAAAGTCCGTTATAAACCTCTTTGCTGAATGACTGCTTCCCATCACAGTATGCCTAACAGGGACACATACATGCACACATAAACACATTCATGCCATCAAAAGCCTCACAAAAGTGCTACAATCCTGATCCCTCTATGATTGTACGTTGTATGGGAGGGCCTCTTTGCATGCCTCGACACAGACGGCATGACTTTGCATTATCCAAGAACGACGAACACGACCATCGACACAGCTTCTGTAACGGAAATCAGCAACGGGGCAAAAGAAAGCAAAAGTGAAACACTGGATTCGCCTCCAACACGAGCTGCTTTATCATATTTAGAAAGAGAGAGAGTTATTAGCAAAAGCTGCCGCTAGATACACAGATTCATACGGAGGCGGTCTCCCACCGATCTCTCCTGAGCGGTGAGACTCTGCCCGTGGCTGAAGGGCAGTTCCACGCTGGAGGTTTTTGGTATCGATTGTTCGAAGCTGCACCATAAACCCCCCCCCAATTCCACATCGGAGGGGAATGTTTTCGCTGTTTCACCTAATGAAGACTGGCGAAGCCAACTGACATGATGACTGGGTAAACCTCGTGCCAGCTTCAGGAACCTGCACCCTCACCCCGACTGCACCCAGTCAGTAGCAGTGAATAATGGACTGTTTGCACGTGCTGTGGGGCATATACAGTGGGTGGTGGTGGGCGGATGCAGCGGTAGCGTCTGTCGGTGCCGAGTGCCCCGACTGCAAGGCGAGTGCATTTTTTTTATTTCATTTTTTCCCCCCCGTCAACTATTGAGCAAAGAAAGCAGGCATTGTGGATATGCGTTTACCTCAGTTTTCTCAAATCCATCTTTTTTTCTTTTCTTTTTTTTACATTGAAAATTGTTGGTGATTACTTTCAGAGTACAGAGAAAAGTCAGTGTTTTCATCGCACTTTATGAACCTCAGGTGATTCAAACCTTACTGCGTGTGTTAAATCAGTCAAATAGCATGAAGCGGACCCATGCATATCGTTGTGGGTGCTGAATATTTTGACAAAAACAAAACAGTTTTTACACAGAGTACCATCAAGTTGGAAAATTAATTTGATTTGCCAGATTAAAACAAGAGCTGGAATTTCTGCACAGTAAGCTTTGATATCCCCTAACAGTCTAGCTAACAGCTTCAATTTCCAGGCTACATCAGGGGTTATCCTGAACGTTTCAGGCAATTTTGTCATCTTGAAGCACTTCTTTCCCACGAGCATAAACCATCTTTAATAATAATACGACACGGCTGCTGCTGGTTTAATGTTTTAGATCTGCCGCAGCTGCTTTCTTACGATTATTTCCGATGAAAACATTGACCGAACTGGCTCAACTGTAACCAACAACATAACCAAAGTCTCTGTAGTAAAAAGAAAAGACCAAAAACCAGAAAAAACGCTGATTAAATGAGAGGCACAAGCTGTAGTGAGGGATATGTGGGTGATTGTTGGAACTGAGAACAAGCTGATTTCTCACTTCAAAGGATTTGGAATCATTTGTTACCTCCAGCCGAGAGCTAAGATACTCTTCTGCTAAACAACAGTTGCTAAATTCCTACTGTGAAAAAAGATTTGGGAGCAGAACATATAATTCCAGGAAGAGTGTGCGTGTGTGCGTGCATGTGTCTTCATGAGCTAGTGTGTGCGTTTGCAACAAAGCCTGCCATGCAGTGTGTGTTGTTTCCCCCAACTCTGTTCATTAGTTTAATAATTATTTTCCTAAATCTTATTAGTCTTATCTCAAGAGGAGCCGTGAGCGTAAGAACTGCAGTGTAAGTGTGTGTGTGTGTCTGTGTGTTGACGAAGCATGTGTGCTTGTTCTGTATGCAGCGTTTAGAGTGAGACAGAATTGTTTTTGTGTTGTTTTTTTTTCAAAGTCTTTTATGATTTTTTTTTTCCTTTGTGTTCCTTTTATCCTCATTTTTTCGCCGTAGAAAAAGGAAAAAAGCACAGATAACATTGGAAAGAATAAAAAAAAAAGTCAGTGCAGTCAGTGGATATGAAACAGGCAAAATTTGACGGCTCGATGTGACCGTGTCTATTCAGAGCCACCACACAAAGGTCGGCTGGCATCTTTAGTTCCACGTGAATAACCAAAAAGCAGCTCTTGAGCTTCCATTCTCGCCCTGCAGCGCTGCCAGGGAGATGAGATCTCAGAGTCTGTGAAAGCGCTCGAGGATGACTTTCGGAATCAGAATGAAAAAGGAAAAAAAGGAAGAAAAACAAATAACCAAGAAACATATTTCCAGTTTTTAAGCAATCCTCTGCCCGGCTGCTATAGAGTACGAGACCGCAGAGGTCATAACAAGGTTTTGTTTTTCAGCTGCAGGGAGTCACAGGGCAGAAAGAGCAGCACGCAAATGAAGACCTCTCTGCTTTCTGCTTTTTATTTTAGTCCAAAAACACACACACACACACACACACACACACACACACACACACACACACACACACACACACACACACACACACACACACACACAAATCCCTTTTCTGAGAGTCTGTGTGATTCTGTTGTTTGTTCATCCACTGATTTCTTGCAGTCTGCAGATGCAGAGTCGGTGCACATGGGGATTATAAAGACCAACAACGCTCTCCTTCTCATCCCACACATTCTGTTAAAGTCATCTTAGATTTTTTTTTTTGTACTTTTTAGCTTTTTTTGTTTTTTTCTTCTCAAACACGTTTCTGTGAGTTTTAAGACATTTTTTTCCTCACAGAGAGAAAAAAAAGTGTCATTCTTTTTTTTTAAATAACAATAATAAGAAGAAGAATTATCGTCCTCTAAGTAGAAAAAAAGGGAAGAAAGTGTCGCTGCGCATTTCTGTCAGATGGCCTGCGGAGGCGGCAGGCATCTCGGTGAAGGTGAGAGATGCAAACACCCACTGGAGGAGAGCCTGAGAGCTGCAGCAGCACCCGCTGACCGAGGCCCCACGGGG
The DNA here is from genome assembly GCA_015108175.1 of Pelvicachromis taeniatus. Taxonomy (NCBI): domain Eukaryota; kingdom Metazoa; phylum Chordata; class Actinopteri; order Cichliformes; family Cichlidae; genus Pelvicachromis; species Pelvicachromis taeniatus. Next base: position 22,681 of record VURO01018185.1, read on the forward strand.
GGCACTCGTGGTGTCCCGGGCCCTGGGTTCGATTGTCAGCCGTGCTAGGAGTCAATCCGTGCAGTCTCTCTCCTGCAGATTTGGCATTGTTGTTTTCTTCACATTGAGTACTGGAGCTGACTGCGGCAGGTGATGGATCCGTGCGTTCCGTGTATGAGAAACATCGATAAGAAAAGAGGAAAAAAGCTGAAAAAGAAAAAAACTGTAGAATATATGATTTCAAAAGCCGGTAAAGCACTAACAGCTGACTACATGGATATTTAAAAGTTTCCGCTCATCCAAAGTGACTCGATAAGTTTAACACACTGACTACGGAGAAAGTTAAAAAAGAAAAAAGGAAGGCGGTATAATGTTTTGTCAAGCGAGTTGAGTACATGTCGGTCTGGCAGTGTCCAAGCCCCCAGAGCTGCATGAGAGTGTCTGGGGTTCACCAGGGCGATGCATTCGGAAATGGGTGTGTGTGAAGTGTTTACTATTGCAAACGTGAGTGTGTAATTTTAAAGAAAAACAACAATCTAGCTACTCCTCGGTTTTTCCTCCTGCCCAACTTCCCACCGATGGCTGTTTGAGCCTACTGGTGTTTGGTTTGGGGGAGGGGCGGGGGGATGATGCGGGCAGTCGATAGCATGGCTGCCCATCCTTCTGTCCTCCTATCTCTCCTCCTACTTCTCCTCCTGCTCCTCCTCTTCCTCCTCATACTCCTACTCTCCTTCGTTTCTTTTCCTTTTGTCCTTCAGATGTGCCTCTTCATGTGCAAGGCCAGGTGATCCGACCGTGAGAAACACCTGCAGAGAAACACATAAATGTTCCTTTTAATATCCAAAGAAAAGCATGAAATATGCATATGAAATGAGACCTTGGGCAAAGCAGAAGATTAATTTTTTAAAATGATTGAAAAAACGAGTTATATAAATGACAAATGTGCAGCTGAGCAAAGGCTCAATTAACCATATTTCGTCGTATAGTCGCACAAAAATAACCACAATGCATCAGGTTGGCAAGTGTTGCTAATTGATGCCACCGGCTCTGTTTAATATCTGAGAATAAGCCACAGTCCCAGGCCCCTGAAATACCCACTGGCTCTGTGTAATTTTTGGAAAATCCCTATAATCACAGGCTCCTTGAACTTCCCACCGGCAATATGTACTTGCTGGAAACTCTCCACACATTTCGCACCCTGATGATAACCCCCACTATGATAATGTCTCTGCTAGCTTCTCCTCTTTAGGTTACAGCTTCTCCCAACAAGGATATGGAGGAGAGAGAGAGAGAGAGGGGGGGGAGGAAGAACACAAAGAATCCTTTGTGCTGCTTGTCTCCATGAGATACATTTAAGGTTTGGAAGGTTCTTCGGTGGTGGCAGAGGGGATGCGAGGGCGCAAAATGAAAATCATCAAGTCTACAGACTTCAAAGTCAACTAAAATAATTTTCTGTGTATTTACTTTAATACTTGAAACCCAAAGTGACAGAGCTACCCACCCTCAACTGTGCTATCCTGTGCTTTTCTACTGAAACCAATGCTTTCTATGCAGTATTCTTAGAGCTTCAGTCCTACGACGCAAACTACCAAGTTATCTTTAGTACTATTACTAGCCAGGCCTGCAGCACCTTTTCAAATATATCCATTAATTATTTTGTCTGTTCTTTTCTTTACCAACTATTCAAATGTTAGCATTTAACACTAACAATTCTCTTGAGCAGTATTATTCCAGTTTATCCATTTAAGGTGAGAAACATGTACCCAAGAAGGATTTAACTTCCTTGCCCTGATACAGCTATGACAGGCCCCAGTTCCCCCAGTCCCAATGACCCTGAACTGGATAAGTGGTCAAAAAATGAATGAATATTGAATGTATATTTAATGTATAGTTCTAAACACTGAATTTCAAAAGATTCCTTTTGCAGTCTGTAAAAACACGGCAAAACAGCCGCAAAACTCTTTCTGGAGAGCCACATCTGGATTAGAGGTAAGAGTAAGATTTCAACATGCATCCAGACAGGGACAGACTAAGAGGATAAAGAAGAAAGAGAGCTAGATTACTACTTAACCAAAAAAATCATAGTACTTCATTTCAACACCACAGGGAATTTAAGTGCTCTCACTTCACCGGGTCACACCAGTGAAACCCTGAAGTAAAGATGAATAGAGGCCAAGCCAAACTCAGTGATTTCCTAAATGCGACTCAACACACCGCCATAAATCACAGCCAGACCTCTGAAGCTGAAGTCAGTCCTCCAGCTCAGAGTAAAACAGTACTGTAGAAACTAATTAGATATGCATCGTGAACATGGACACTAATGCAGACAGGCTGGCAGTGCTTTCTGATGCCGGACCATTTAACTCAGTACTGGCTGCACCTGATGTGAGAGAGGGACACAGAACCAGGTGCTGGAGATACATAATATTAAACTGACAGCGTCACAAGCATTTTCATTTTATCGCCGGTACTTTATTAATTGCGAGGACATTAAAGTTGAACATCCAGTATAAAACAAATCAAACGATATGACTAAAGGAAAGGCAAAACAAAATGTGGGCGAGACTTAAATGAGAAAATTAAAAATTCAATTTGCCAGAGGCTTTATTCATTATTAATTAGTCAAGCCTATTCTTTGTGCGAGCATGTGTTGTGTGTATAGGTAGGTTGTTGTTCCAGATAGAGACAACCAGACACAGCCAAACACCCAAATCATTAGACTGCAACACAGCCTGCTTCTGTTGAGATTTATTCTCTGAATTTCAGCCTTTAGATTCTTCAGCGAACCTCATTTGAAGGACACCAAGTTGTGTGCTGCCTTGAGCTGGGTAAGCTGCTAGAAAGCCAGATGAAAAAAGCAAAAAAAAAAAAAAAGAAGACCCCATGTGAACTGAAAGCCAATCAGTTCAAAGCAAAATAAGTGATCAGACACTTAAAATTAGGCAATTTAGGCGTGAGTGATGGGCTCTGGCACATTCTACGTATATTGCTGTTTCCTTATTCAAACCTCTGCTCCCCAGCTATAACAAAGTTATCGTCTCCAAAAAAAGAAAAGAAAAAAAAAGCAAAGGTTTGACAGCAAAAACAACGGAAAATAAGAAAATAAGAGAAACACTGTTCCATTAAGCAACAGTGTTAGATGCAGAGAGACGCCAACAACAGGTTGACTAGGAAAAGATGCCAACCGCGTTCGCTAGAATCGTAAACCTGCCGCTTCCTACTGGGTGTCATTAAATCCCTCTGACGATTGTTTTGAGTCACACCATCTGTCAGCCACTTTTGCTCTCTCATCTCTGCTCCGGTGTGATCCTTTTAACTTGATTTTAATAAAAGTCATTTTCTCTCTCTCGCTCTAGTTTTGGCCTTTCAGTCCACAGGATTCAATTTTGCTTGCAGACCTTACCATTTCACCAGTGCGCATTTAGTCAAGGTTGCTCGGATGCTGTTGAAATAAAACGTGTAAAACGTCTAAAAAAAAAAAAGTCAGCTTTTTCAACAGCTTTTTCAGCTAGAAGAAGACTACTTCTTCTTGTACTTTTTTTTTTCCTTTGGTTTGTTGCTGTCTTTGCTGTAGGTTTTCTGTATATGCGGACCAGCTGTTAATGCACCTAAAATCTGGCAGCGAGCGTGGTGTGAGGGTGCAGCTGAACTTTGCTCCTTGTTGCTTTGTGGTCTAGTGTTTCCCCTCAGCTCTAAGCTCGCCGTGTGGTACCTACTGTACACCTGCACCAGTTTGTGTGTGTGTTAGCCTGTGTGTGCGTGTGTGGCTGGACAGATGGCCATGTAAGTTACTTTGTCAATGTTGGGGGGTGGAGTCTCAGGACCAGCTGGTAACCCCCCACTCCCTTGTTTCCTCCTCAAAACTCCCCCCCCCCCCCCCCCCCCCCCCCCCCCCCCCCCCCCCCCCTTGTCCCCCCCCCCCCCCCCCCCCCCCCCCCCCCCCCCCCGCCCCCACCTCCTCTGTCCAGCTCCAAGGAAACATCGGGGGGTCCCCGCTTGATTAGGCGGGATTAATAACAGACTGCCGTGTGTATGTGTGTCTGTTTCCCCAGGAGAAATTGTGTCAGATTGAACATTCTAGCTAATGTTAACCTCTCCATGCCTGCCACTTCTTGCCATTCTCATGGTAATATTTGGCCGGCTCCACCCACCACAGATGTGTGTGTCTGTGTGCGTGCGTGTGTGTGTGCACTTGTCCATTACTGTACAGATCAGGGTGCGCACTCGCTATGTTAACCTTGTAATCTGAACACTAAAAAGCCAAAAAGGGAGACGTGAAAACACGAGTAAGACGAGTTGCTCTGATAGGCAATGATGTTGTTTAAGATTAACAAAACAAAAAAAAGTGTTGGACAAATTCAAACTTTTACCTCAAAATGGAAAACATGCACGGGCGCCTGCTGCACAAAGAGTCTGAATCCATGGCTCAAAGCAGCTGCTATTTTTTCGATGTGGCCGTTCATGCTTTGCATTGATGACTCATTTCGGAGAGCCTCAGCAAACATCTGCGTCAGTGCAGATGAATGGCGCCCTTACCTCACGCAGTGAAAGCCTCACTTCAGGTAAAGCCTCAGCTGTGCTTACGACTGAATCGGCTTACGTCTGCGCCATTGTGTGTCAAAAGTGTTGCGTTTATACGCCCGGACATTTAAATATTCATGCGAGGCGATATGACTTTGCATCTAAACATCTTTGCGCTCAATATGCATGCAAGTGTGAGGTGTCTGCATACTGTGTTTGTGCATTTATGCATGTGCCAGAGAAGAGCTAATACAGTCCCAGCTCTCAGTCTGGATTAGGAAGCTTTCCAGCAGGTTTCTGGGGGGGGTTTATGTCTAAAATCCTAACTAGAGAGAACCCACAACAGCCAATTACACTGTCTCTAGGGCAAAAGTTTGTGTGTGTGCGTGTGTTTCTTTCATTCGAAAGGTATTACAGGCGCATACACATTCAGAGAGAGTGAATGTTAAAGTGGAGCTGGCATCTGGTGCCACTCAATTAGCTGTAGCCTGCTTGCCAATAGCCAGAATCCATTTAACTGCCAGCACAGAAGCATGAGTAAGCACACACACTTTCAAACACACACACCCTCTCTCTCCTCTAAGAAGCAAACACAAAACAGTGACAAGATGATTCTCAGTAGACTCACAAACACATCCCTGGTTGTTGTCTAGCAGGAGACTTTAGTTTAAGCCATACGCCCCCTCGTCTGCTTCTCTTTTGTTTTCCTCTGTCCACATCAGACATGAGTTGGTAAAGCAGTATCAACACAAAAGAAACATGACCTACAAGTTAGTACTAACATATATTCCACTGGCTGCCACTAGGAACCGACTTAATTTAGGATTGTAGCATATTTTACCATTAAATTGATGATGTTATAAGATAAAGTCGCGAATCTTCAACCATGCCACTTTATTCTTTTGTCACCTGAACTCCTCTTGCACACAGTTCGTCAAGTTCCTTTAAAATCTCTTCTCAGTATTTCATATTTGTGATTATTCGACACAATTGACCCCCATGTTTGTAATAAAACAGGGTGGAATTTGTTGAAGATTGACAGTTTGAAACTACAGTAACTGCATGTAAATCGTAGCAACGTACCCAGCATTTGACAGTGAGCATGAAAAGTAGAAAACTCATTAACAGCTTGTTTTGTTGTCTTACCAGATGCCACTTGGATCATTTTCAGTGGTTTTGATAAGGTATCTCTGTGATATATTTAGCCTACATCCAACCCAACGCGTTAGATGGTCTCAATTATACTTTTCAAATCCGTCAGTTTCATCATCAGATGTGAGCGTGAGGGTCTGTTTGTTATATGTACAATGCACCAAGTACTCATGTGCCCCAGGTGGAGGATTTCAAGCGAACTTCACAGAAGTATAACAGGAATGATTGCTCAGCTGCAATCATTCCCAAATGTGCCCAAAATGGAGTATAATCATGACTTTACACATTGGAAACACCTTTACACCCACTGGAAACACCTTTCTTGGAAACAATAGCAATTAAAAAAACAACAACAACAACAAAAAACTAATATAAATGGTTCCATCACAGGGTAATGCTCAGACCTGCCCTCAGTACCAGCTGCTGCAAATATGGTTGGCGAGCAAACAGTTGAGGCTGGGCAAAATAGATCTCAAGAGTGAAGGTCCATACACAAGCTAAGCCTAGCTTAGCACAGCATTAGTATTAAACTGTTAACCTTCTTGAAAGACTAATATGTTATCCTAGTTTCGATACACTTACATCAGTGATCTCACCTCTTCTGCAGAAAGTTAATAGTCCTATTTTCCCAGTGTTGCTGGAAGTGTACTAAATGGCTCTAACTCAAACTGATGAAGTTGTGCTTCATCTTGGACTGTGGCTAGGTCCGAAAATAGTCAATTCTGCAAATGAATAAGTCTTTTTAAGTTTTGGACTCTAGTGGATTTAGGGAAATAGTCTTTTTATTTTACACTAGGCATCTCAACTTGGTAGAAGAAGCCTTCAAGAATGCCAGAAACCCTCGTAAATTGGTCACGTCATTGGTTACACTGGAACACTGAAGCAGCTCAGTGGAATCATCATCTCTGTTTTGGCTTTATGAAGGCAGAAGAGACCATATTTGGATAAGAGAGTAGTGTGCAGTCAACTAAGGAAGCTAATTTGTTTTGCAGGATGCATCAATTGACTGTATTCGCACAGGAAGAGATACCTGCTAATTAGTGCTAACTTATACATAGAAATGTGTCACAATGGCTTAAAAGAAATAAACAGGAAATAATTAGTTGCAACCAAAACCTTACAGATACACAACTCTTTGGCTTGTACATTAAAAACAATGTTTTTATACTTGGTTTGTAAGAGAAACACTGATCCTGGCCAGAAGGACATCAAAGTCCTCCAAATGTAAACTGCACTGTGTGTTTGCTGTGTTTGTGCCGCCTATCCGTTTACCTGTCGCAGTGGTTGCACTTGAATGGCTTCGCTCCGGTGTGTTTGCGGTAGTGTCGTGTCAACTCGTCACTGCGGGCAAAGCGCCATTCGCAGCCCTCCCATGAGCACTTGTAGGGCTTTTCACCTGCAAAGGAGAGAGAGGGGGAGAAGGTGTCACATTTTATAATCATTTTTACATCTAATTTCACACGTCTAAACTACAGCTGTTCACTAATGTACAGGTTACCACCCCTGGCTTTTTCCAAACACACACACACAGACAGCCCAGAGGCTAGCCAGGCAGACAAGTTTTAACACAACAGCCATTTCAATGAGCCAACACACTCAATTAGCTGTAAATGAAGTCTTTCAGCACAGCGGCGTGTTAATTCATAATCCCAAATTCACCCTGAAATGAATCTCGTTTTGTTCCTGCTATTACCCCACAAACCCACCACCTCCATCTCGCCACACACACACACACACACACACACACACACACACACACACACACACACACACACACACACACACACACACACACACACACACACACACACACACACACACACACACACACACACACACACACACACACACATATGCACACCCTGAGGTGGGTTGGGGTGGGTCTGAAATGTAAATGAAGTTTCATCCCCCGGTTCACCAGATGGGAGAAGAGATGGTCTATTGTTCTCAGCCTGTAGTTATCTCTCCATGATAGAAAGCCTTCCAGCTGTGCGTGTGTGTATTACGCTGAGAGGTGTGTGTGTGTGTGTGTGTGTTGTGCAGGAGCAGACTTCCTTCAGATGGGACCTGAAGATGTCCGACTGTGTACATGCTTGTAAGAGATTTCTCTCTATGCGGGATGAGAAGATAAAGCAGCAAATCTGGGCCTTCGAACAAAAAGCCCCTTCAAACTTCCACAATAAATTCAATAATGAATACCACAACTAATAATAAAATGAGTATTTATCTATGTTAAAATTTCAAAATTGTAGATGAACAACACACGAATTCATACTTGGGCTCCTAATCACAGAGTCATAGTATCGGCGCTAACCACCGGTTCTAGATTGCAGTAAATGCTGCGTTAGTTTAAGCTTAAATGTATCTTTGTGTCTCTGTTCTGTACCTTAGGCAGGCTGAACTTTTCTTCTGGCATCACCCAAACTGTGAGTTCAGTTAGCGTGGATTGCTCTTTCATTTCAACAGTGCCTTGGACTTGTAGTGAAGTAGTTTGATAGCTGCTTACTAGTCATCTAATGTGCATATGCAGTGTTTTATTGGAGGATTTTGGCTTGTGATAAAAGCTCAGCGAGGATCACTATTTTTGCAGATGACCTTTATCTTTTATTTTATTTCAGCGCTCCTTCTGCTTCAGTCCAGAATTTAAAGAAATGTGGGACAATGCTTTTAAATATGAACCAAAACTGGGTTTTCTCCACTGCACACTGTGCAGAAGAGGAAAAAAAAGACTGTCTGAATGTAATTGCAGACCCCCGGTGTGTGTGCGTGTGAACTGTGGGGTGGTAACTATAATTGGGGTCTTAATGACTCTTAATGGGAAGTAATACAGAAGCTTACAGTCAGTTAGCCAGATGTCCCTGCAGCCCCTCTACTCTCATCACAACACACACCAATCTTCTTAAGGAGACAAACACAAACACACACCAATTCAGAGCTAAGTGGAACTAACGTGAAGCCTGAGCGGTACACAACATGGCCGAAACTCTATGTGGACCTGAAAGTCAGCTGTCACTACCATCAAAATGTAGAATTTTCAGCCTGGAAAATCAGACTAGAAATACACAGAGCCAAGATGGAGAAACTAGTCCTATGCATAAGAAAAAATCTGGTGCCAGACCCACCCACAAATTGGCTTTGCCAGTGATTCAAATAAGTCTGATGTTACGCTCGCTGGTGCTGTCTCTGTAATTGCAAAAAAAAAAAAAAAAAAAAAAAAAAAAAAAAAAAAAAAAAAAAAAAAAAAAAAAAATCAAACCAATCAGAATTTTGTTGGCTGGGTTCACTTTAATCATCATCATCGTCCTCTTGTGTCAGAGCCAGAAAAAAAAAAATGATGAAAAGCTTGAGCAAGA
>VURO01018185.1:37584-49825 GCA_015108175.1 Pelvicachromis taeniatus
CTTTACATACTGACTTTACGTTTTTTGTCGTTCTCCTCTCCTTCTCAGTAAAAATACTTCCAGGAGCTATTTTATTGCACACTGAGCTTATCTGTACACTTTATGGCTGTAATACGGCTGCTATTCATTCACTTCATTAGCTTTTTCTGTTGCTGAAGCTGCATCCTCGGATACCGTGAAAGATTCAGTTAGGACAACATACCTGCTAACTTGCCCTAAATCACTCACACAGGTTTGGTTAGGCTGCTGAGTGAGGTACTGGAGGTACTGGAGACTGCTGAGAAATTCATTTTCTCTTTAACTACAATTTTCTTTTCTCTTCTTCTCTTGTCCTTGCCTGTCAGGCCTCTGCAGTTTGACGTTGGTCTGATTGACTAACTGCCGTTTGCTTCTCTATTTTATACAAAAAAAACCACCAGTGATATACGATTACCCTGGTTTAGCCAGTCTGTTTTTTATTACTTAGTTTAATCAAACAATGCATTAATAATTTTAACTAAATGAAGTTAGGGAGGATTTTGACTGCTTGGTTGCAGAAAGCTAGGCATAAGCTAGGCGAGCTGCACAGTAATGCATGCAAATCCACATATTTTATTGCCCTTATGTATTTCTTCATTTACTTTACTGGCTGTAGAGCAAAACTCCTCCACACTGAGCTGGTGCTCCTTCGAAAATGTGCAGCAAAGACTTTTGAAAGACAAAGCCTCTTTCCAAAACTGGCCAACTATCCGGCTAACTTGGCTGCCAAATATGTAGTTAAGTATATTATCTTGGAGTGCAAAGTGATACAATTAGCTGTGTACTGCTTTTAAAGATTCAACCACATCCAAGAAACTGAAAAGTAAGACAGTGGAGAACGAGAAAAACCCTGGCTGCGACTCAGAGCAGCTCCGACTGGGCACTTTAGAGATTAAGTAAATTCATTTGCATCTATCTGTTGCATCTATTAATGTTTCTGCTCATCCCTAATTGAACATTTTCATATAAGAAATGAAAAAAAAGGAGAAATAGTTTTCAGTATGAACGCTTCAATACACTTTCGACGAAAAAAAAAAAAAGGAATCGAAGCACAAGTGCAGCATAGCCGCTGACAGACCTCAATGTAATGATGTTTCTAATGGCCTCTGGTGTGCACTATGTGACAGTAAGTGTATTGACACTGTGCAGGCTTTCTACTGCTGCTCCTCCCTGTAGTTTCTGCTATGCTAATCCCTCCCTACATGTATGTTCAATGATTTATGGTTATAATAACCCAAAAAGAGGATTAAGCTAATTAAACCACAGCACTGCGCTTGTAATGAACACATCGGGAGGGAATACACCACCCCCACATTTATGCCACACACATGTGCGCACACACACACGCACACACACGTACAGAGTGTGGAAGCTACTGTGTCTTCAGGGTGTCCTCTTCGTCTTTTTTCCCACAGTGAATGATTCTGCCTTTAAAAGCTCATCGTTGGTTAGCATGACTCGTCTGTGGAATCATCAGAAGATTAAAGATACCCGAGCTAGCGGTCAGGGCACCAGAAAACTAGCGGCTCCACTCTGGATTAGCTACAATAAAGCTACAGTGGTGGGTTCCCCCAGCTATGCCAGGTGCTGCCCTGGAATGTAATGCTATACTTAAAGCCATGCAATGGTTACTGGGGATCATATAAGCCTGTAACACGCTGGATTTATGATGCCAAAGTTGCCGGTATTAATACAGACGAGGTCTTCAGGCTACATACTGTGATCCTGGTGAAACTGCTAACACTGTATGATGACAACCGGAGGACATAAACCGCTACAGTGAATGATGGTGTGGTTGAAGCTATAGTTGAATAATGCTACCTTCAGGTGGTACAAATCTGCACATCCCCCTATGCTGCAGATAAATGATGGCTTCAGCCCGAGTCACTCAGGCAGAAGTTTTTAAATCCAGGAGGGTTTTTTTTTTGTTACCTCGAAACAGATGAGTGGATGTGTAAGAATGTGAAAATCAACCGTACACTGGTTCCTGTCATTAAAACTAGAGATACACTATATAGCCAAAAGTATTACTCACCCATCCAAATCATTAAATTCATGTGTTCCAATTACTTCAATGACCGCACGTGTATAAAATCAAGCAACTAGGCGTGCAGACTGCTCTTCCAAACATTTCTGAAAGAATGGAGCGACTCAGCCGTGAAGTGTTCGGCCACGTAAAATCACAGAGTGGGGTTAGCGGATGCTGAGGCGCTACAAACCACCAAACTTCATGTGGCCTTAAGATGAACTCAAGAACAGTATGCAGAGAGTTTTGTGTTATGGGTTTCTAGCCTGGAGCTATGATCCAGGTATGAGTCGGGTATTTGTAAGCTATAAATACCACATTTCTGGTATTTATTAATTGTTGTAACTAATGATAAATGTCTTGGTAAAATGCGAAATCTGTTAAATCTGAATAACCTTCAAAAATATGGATCTGCTTCTCTGTGTCATAATGTACTTTGTGACATACACAGATGGGTTATTACAAAGTAAAATACAAGGAATATAAAGTTGTTTTATGTCAGGCTACATCAGTCAGATCCATCTTTAACTATGAGTCTCCTTCAACAAGCCAAAGCCTCTCCTCATGTTTTCACTACAGAGAACTCACAGCTCCCTGCCCCTTCCTGGTCACATTAGCCAGCGTGTGTTCTGTTTGAGGGTCACAGATGGGGCAGCTGCAGTAAGCAGCTAAAGCTGCACGTCAGACCCAGTTGGACACGGCTGAATTCGCAAAGTAATTTACTACCAGTCTATCAATCATCAGGCAATTACTGAGGCAGGGCCTTTCTGGCACTGAGGTGATATCAAGAAGCAAATGAATAATTCTGGAGGATCATCTGAGAAGCACAAGAAGAAGAAAAGAGCTTTTAATCTCTTTTAAAAATCCATCAGATGTTTTCTTTGCAGATTTCTGCGGAAACTCAACCAAATCATAGTGTGAAACATCATAAAACAGCACGCTAAGCCTTACTCAAGGCTTCCCGCTCCAGGCTGGAGTTTTTAATTCAAGATCAGAAGCTTCTAACCCACAGACATCATCAGACAACACCTTTTTCCTCTCTTGCCAGTCAGACTTGCACTTTTCTTCTGCTTCACTAACCGAGGTCAATAAATCAGTCAGGAATAAGCCGATGTTTGTCCGAAACTTGGATGTTCGTCTCTGTACTGCACTGTATTAAAATCGTGGCGATCATTTCACAATGACAACTTTGAGCCCTGTCTGTGCACAGATGAAAATGTTGGCGGTGTCGTGTTTTACGAGTTCTTGCATGCTTTCAAACTGCAGGATAAGACGCCACGTGGAAAAGTTCATCAGAAACACCAGCGTCATTGTACTGAATTCAATTCCTGGGAAAGCAATTAAGTTTTTACCTGTGTGAGTCCTCTGATGTGCCTTCAGGTGGGAGCTCTTGGTGTAAACCTTCCTGCAGCCATTAAACTGGCACCGGTGGACTCTCTTCTTGTTCTCTGGTACATCTCCTGCCAGACTTCCCACCCCTCCCTGCTCGCTGTCACTGAGTGCTCCTCCTCGGCCTGGTGGGGATGGTAACGCTCGCGCTGCTACCAGCTTAGCCGCCCCTAATCCCACCTTCTTTGCCACCAGTTTGAGCGTTAATGTGCCGTCTGCTGTTGCAGTGAGCGTCTGTGTGGGCTTAATAAGGTGTCGGCCAAGCTCCGGTGATGACGGCGGTGTTAGGGAAGTGACAGCGGCACTAAGCTGCGCGGCACTGACTCCTCCGAGGACTTGCTCCTTGCCTGTGAGGGTTTCAGGCCCAGCTGCTGTCTGGTTCTTGTTGGGATTGGGAACGTGTAGAATTTTGGTTTGCACCTTGGGGAGGGTCACAAGTAGTGAAGGTGGACTGGGCTGGTCAGGGAGGCTGGGAAGGAGGGGGTCCATCAGGTCTTCATCACTGTCACCCCCCTGCATAAATGCCGGCGTTAAGAGGCAGTCCAGCTCATCGTCAAAGAGCTCTGAGAGTCGCTTGGGCTCAGTCTGTAGATACCGCTCCAACTCTAGACACGTCTGCAAGAGAAGCACAAACCGAGGGTCAATATTTGTGTACATAAAAAAAACAAAAAACAGTTTATCCAGGATCATAACACAAGTTTCCCATTTTACAAACACTCTTTCACTAGCTGGGCCCACATCCTCTTGTTGGTTTGGCGGCGATTTAGTAGGTAAAGGTGAGTGGCTTGGACATGAATTGAGCTGCGGTTTGGGGAAGGCCTCGAAGGGGATTAGCGAAGGCTACCGGGCCAATCAGATCCCCATGTACTAAATAGATGTGAAGAAGTTAAAGAATTGAAAAGGGGAGGGAGGGTGGGGCATGTAAACAAGAATGAACAGCTTGTAGAACTGGGAGAACCTATATAGATGAGGACCGGAAGGAGTGTGTTGGAGGCGTGGTCCCGCTCCTGAAATTCAGAGTATAATCTCCAATTAAATGTCGTAACTGTCACGTTAGTGCTAAACCTCAGCAACACAAGGCATTCACAAGCAGACAGAAAAATCCACCCCGTAACCGTAACTCCTCAAACACTTTGGGCAAGAGAGAAATTCAAAGGCTTTCCTAAAGATGAAAATTATTTTGTAATTGTACAGCCAAAATTATAAAAAAAGTCCTGCTGACCTCTCTGACACTTGTGTGATTAAAAGTAAAAAAAAAAAAAAAGTACATTTTCTCGCATCCACAACTCTCCACCTTGAGATTTTTGCCTATCCTGGTACGTTTACTGCTAACATAAAGTAAGGACACTAGGTTATTATTTTCATGCATGAAAAAGTTTGGCGTCAAAGTGTAAAATATTTGAACAAACAGCCACTGCGTGAGAAAAGTTTTTCCACATTGCTTTACTCGGTACGTTCCTCCAAACTGCAGACATTTCAGAGAGCTTGTTTACCAGTCTATTTAAGTTCAGGTACCTGCTGTAGGCTTAATATTTCTCTGCAGCTGTTGACCATGTTACCTGGCACACGGCGGTCCTGCGAGAGGAGGGATTTAGCCTGTGATTGATTGCTGCTGCCCGACCGAGTTCTCTGGAGCCCTGAACTGTGGAAGCCTTTCCTGTTCCCACCCCCGCTCACCCAAATCAACCAACCATGGACATTATATCGCAAGATAGGGAAAAGAAGGGAAGTCAGATGACAAGAGGACAAGTCCAAGAAAGAAACAGAGGAAATAATGGAGACAAGGAGGAAAAAATAAGCGAGTGATCCTTAAATTCTTTATTTCTCAAGCAACAACAGAGACATCTGCACTTTTTTTTTTTTAAACAACTATTCACTTGCTGTTGGCAGCAGAGCACCATCACCACAGTTGTTGGTCTGCCAGCCTTCGGTGCCTCGGTCAAGGGCACCTGCCACATTATCTCAAGGGATCTGAGCCAAAAACCTTCCAGTCACTAACCTACTTTTACTACTGCGAGGATGCACTTCTCCTTTGCAAACTTTTATGCTTTCTGTGATTCTTGTTTTGTCTCTGCTAAAAAACTACCATCTGCACTTTTCATGTCTCAGAGAAGCTGTTCCATTGATCTTGTTGTTGCTTTGAATGTTCCGACCTGCAACACAGGTTACTACCAAAATCCCGCCTGCCTGTTCAGGCATGAAAAAAAAAAAAAGACACGTGTACCACCTATAGAGAGGAGCGTGATCTAAAGCGATACAAGTAAAGCTCACACACCTGCTAATATGGGGGTTAGTTAAAAAAAAAAAAAACATCCTTCATTAAAGAGTAAAAGGAGGGTAGGAAGAGAAACACTGATAGGTACGTATTACTGCATACATAAAGGGATACAAACCAGGTGTCAGACCATAGGAGTTCAAAGCAGCAGCTGTATTTTTATGATGTCTTATCACATTCTTTCATTTTTACACTAATAAGGCAATTTTGGTTTTGAAATGTAATCCTGAAAAGGATGGATTTTGTAACTGCTCACAGTCAAATCTGATCCTGCTTTCATGAGCAAATGTTTCTACTCTCTGTATTTTACTTTTTCATATTCAACTTTAAACGACAGAAGATAATTTGGACTAAATTGTAGCTTCGCTTCTGCTCAGTCACTCATCAAACTCAATACTGCAGCAACAAGCAGTAAATTAACTAAATTCAATTAATATGCATCATTTTCGGGGACTTTTACTGTCTAGAAAGAACTTTGGCACGAAAGCTGTGCATTTCTAGGGGAAGAGTTTGCTTTTCTTTTAGTCTTTCCACCTTTGTCTCTATTCTTTAACTTATATAAGAATTATTTTCCTCATAAAGGTCAAAGGTTTATGAACACCATCCACAAAATAGGATGTTTAACTCAGAAACAGTAAACACTGGATGCCTGGACGTTGTTATATGAAGAAGACCAGGCTGTGATATGATAAATGCACCTAGTTATGCATCTCTCAGTCAAATGTATCTCATCAGAATGTGTTTCACAGAAAACACAGTTGGAAAACCCGGCTTTAAGCCATGTAGTAGACAGAACTATGTTTTCAATGTCTGTGTTGCTGTTCGGTCTCACAGGAACTAAACAATGTTTTGATTTTTTTTTTTTTTTCCTGTCAAAAGTCCCCCACTCTGTCTATTCAGCACTTTCTGAAAGGTACCTGGCTGTAAACCGTCTGTCCTGCTGCATGATGCATTTAATGTCTCCTCTTGGAAAATGAATTTCCTGCGTTTGGCCAACGGCCTTTGGCAGCCTCAAAGTTCTCATCCTGATCCTCTGGCTCCTTCCACCTCTGTCACGGAAGCAAATTACAGCTACTAGATAAATGTGTGTGTGTGTGTGTGTGTGTGTGTGTGTGTGTGTGTTTTAGCTGCAGCTGGTTGACTCGGTCCATTCAGACGGGCCGGCTCTGGAGCTTTACTTCGCTCAGCCTGAGTGATGAGACAAACCAACACATTTAGTCACAACATCTGTTGAGTGGTGATAAGCTGAACTTCCTCTCCGTCTTTCTTTTTCCTTTTTTTCTTCTGTTTAAAAGAATGCCCCTTTTCCCCCCTAAGGATGCACATTTGCATTTGAATAAAAATCAAAGATATTTCTTAGCGGGTGGGGTTGGGGGGACCTTCCATAAAGAAACTTGAAAATGATAAGCATGTTTGTACCGACATCTTGCAACAATGACTTTTGTAAAGCTACTAGTGCTGCGAGGAAAAAACCTTCTTGTTAGCCTTTTGTCCAGACAGTTGCTTTGTTTTGTTAGCATTTGTGTTCAAATCATTCATTGCTGCATGTAACACAACACAGAGCAGGGCATGCTAAATGGTCTGTTATATCTCTGTTTAAAGATTAGGTACCGCTAATGGATCAGGAAGCAAATCGAAACCCAGGCTGGCAACTGTTTTATGGTGAGATAAAAGAGCCTCATGCCTGGATATTGGAATAATGATTACAACAATAGGGAGCTGTACAAGACAAAATAAGGAAATGAAACATTAGTCACCTTCAGTGATTTGAAAATTAATGGATGCGGTTATTTGAGATGGCTTTGGATCTTTTTTTCATTTTTTAAAATGTTTGAATAAAGACAAAAACAATAAATGTGCTAATTTAAACTTTATTTACAATTCTTGTTCTCATTGAACATGAAGAATGGCTTCTGAGTGTAGTTGCTGAGATTTGAAGTTTTACAACAGAATCTGGTAGGTGCTGGAGAACTTGGTGTGTAATCCTGGTTTAATCCTAATGGCACCCCTACCATGAACGACTGGAAGAAACAATTACTCTATTTTCAACTGTATTAAATGGGTTTGGAAAGGCTTAAAAAACTTTTTCCTAAATCTCCAGATGGATTTGACAAATGTGACAATGTTTGATAAAAACTGAACGGAGAGAGAATATTTTCATACTTTCATAACAGGCCCTACTTTTTAATGTTTTTTTTTTTTTCCGTGCTTTTGCTTCTTTATTAAATAAATTCGAGTCTGTCTGAGTTGATTTTAATAACATTTTATAACCCAATAGGCGATATCGAGTCGTAAAGGTCATCCAAATGAGTAGCTCTGAATTTATGGGCTTCTTTGTTTGTGTGTTTGTTAATGTTATTGGAGATTATGCTTTTATCCTGAGGGATTAGGCTCTTAAAGCTTGCAGAGTACATGCAAAGTATTACTAGAGATAAAAAGAAAAGTTTTGCAAGATTTTCACTAAAACACTGTTATCCTTTCCAGGTCTCAGCAGAATAAAGTTTGGCTGCTGTACTGTATGTGTTACATACATAATTCATCATCCTCGAACACAGCCGCCGAGCCATTAATATTAGCTTGCTTTGATACTGTAAATACAGCCTCTGTCAGTGATTTCTGTGAGCATGCTGTACTATTGTTTTATCTTGGACTAGAAATCAAAAATAGAAAGGTCTGCCTATCTCCTGGTGGGGGCTGGACCGATGCTGACGATAGTGGGAGGTGGGTGGGGAGGACAGAGGGTAGAGGGAGCCCGAGGCTGTGCAAGAAGAGCGAGCGGCAATCAAACCCACGGCCGGCATTGAACGCGCCGCCTCTGACATCACACACATGACCTTCTCCTTCATCTGTCTCTCCTACACACCATGAATATCAGGTAACAATGACATGTTGGGCCTGCAGCATATTAGTGTGTGTGCGTGTGTATGTGTGTGTGTGTGTTTAACTGTGGATGCTGGCTAACAGCTCAGACTGATAGCATGTGCAGGGCTCACCTCCTGTTTCCCTGCTTAGTCCCACACCATATGGAGAAAGGTCACATCGAATAACACATACAAACACATACACACACACATAGACACACACACATGCATAGAGTGGATTTTAATACGAAACTCTCCTTGTTGAATCATCAGTGCAAACAATGAAACACAGAGCAGAAGAAAATCTAGTTTACTGAGAAAATAAAGTTAAAAACAACCAAACCTTTTCAGGACAAAGCCAAAAAAAATCACTGCAGGATGGACGTTAAGCTCAGCTTCAGATCAGTAGCTAACGCTGCATCCAGAAAACATTAGCAGAGGAATGGGAAACAAAGGTGTTTTGACATGTGAGCAGTTATTTTATTAAGATGCACCTGCGCAATTACATGTCAAATTGCTTTTCTTAAATACAGCTGCAAGCAGCAAAGGCTTTGCAAGCAAATACGACAGGTAATAAACGTCACTGCAAATGTGCTAATGCGGCGGTAGAGCTACAGACTGTCTTCTTATCATTAGCAAAGGCGCCACAATAATTGACAAAAATTGTTGAATGATTCGGGATTGTCAGGTGTTTCAGTGAATTTGGAAGAAATACTTCCAGAAGCAGCAGCTCGGCTGTTCATCTTACGGTTTTTCAGTGTTCTTTGATTGAAGTAAATGAAGTAAGATTCAAAGTAGCCAAGTCAAACGAGGTTAGGGGCAAATATGGGGGGCAACGCTGCTGTGAGCACGGACCAATTTATTTGAAAGCCGTTCCGAGATTCTACAATTTATTTATCTTTAAAATCAACTGCAGTGCATTGGAGTGAGATCAGCGAGTGGATGTACTCCATGTGATCGAATGAAACATAAAAACAATCAGAAAAAAAAAAAAAAATCAATCTTTGTCCCCCTTGAATCCTCTATTTTCCCTTTGTATCTGAGTGCCCGATTTAACATCTCTTCTAAAAAAGCTAGCACTAATATGCAGGTCCTGCCTCTGTGTGTGTCCTCAGCCTGCTGAGGTCCATTAATAATGAATGCAGAAAGCAGAGGGCTTTGGATGGAAGCGCTAAGAGCTTTTGACAGACAAAGGATCATCGAGGACGCAGCTCAACAAACAGACTAAAGTGGATTCAGCAGGAGATGCCCCGTCTGTGTTTACACGCGCACGGTTATCTGACTATTACCAACATTTCCATTAGGACAATGGTGAAATGCAGCCATTTATGTTATTCTGTAAAGTGATACTTCCAACAACGATCTGCCTCGCATGTGGTCAATGGCTGACTGAACGCCATGACAAATACGAAAGGCTCTTTGCGCCATGAGGCTTTAGATTCCACAAAGCACTGAAACTGATTAAGATACACAACATGTACCGACCAGTCACTGACTAGTTGGTGGGTGACACGACCAGACAGTCTTTTACAGACTCATCATCTATTAGTTGAGTCAAATAAAGCATCGTTTTGCAAATTCTCAAATCTGCCCAGTTTATTTTCCAAACAAATTTTTGGATGGAGCAGTAGAGAGTAAAGAGGGCATGATGTGACCATTATGATCATGGATGTCAGCAGGCGATGCACGCACGCACGCACGCACGCACGCACGCACGCACGCACGCACGCACGCACGCACGCACGCACGCACGCACGCACGCACACCAGCCTCCTTAAAGCTCAGACTTACAGCAATAGGGTAAAGGCATCTGTCTAATGACAGACAGAATGCAGAGCAGCAGCTCAGTCAGCAGGAGATAAACGTGCTGGGAATCACATGATGTAAATTTGGAGGTTAGGTAAAAAATTCAAAAAAACAACAACAACAAAAAACGGCCTTATTGTCAAAGACAGGCATTATTGCTTGTAATAAGCTGAGTAGCAATATTTCCACATTCCCGCTCCTGTCCATACCTGATGGATTCACCAGTGAAATCTGGATCTTGGTTTTGCTTGTCGCTCGTACATCCTTACACACAAATTCCCAGTTAAACACAATGATATAAGCCATTCCCTGTTGGACGTAGCCAATATATCCACTCCAAATGTCTGCTTCAGGTATGTGAATGCAAAGCAACCACCTGGGTGACGTGATAATTTTAAAGTTTGCTAATGCTTCTGGTTTAAAAGAACCCAGTGTTTGCACGATTGTTCTCGCCTCTCAGTCTCAGTAAAGTCCAGCGTTTTCTGTGCTTCCTCACATTAGTCACCATAAATATAGTGGTGCGACAGCTACTCTCGTGTAAACCTCCCCACAGACTGTTACTGCCGCTCCGGATTGTGGAATCGGTTTCCTCTCATGTTGCGGTAAAACACTTTCTCTGGTCTGATCCTTTCGGTTGGTTCCTGTTAGTCTTTATCTGCGTGTGTATTCCAATATGTTTATTCCCCTCCACATTATACAGCTTTTGGCTTCAATTTATGTTTTTCTCTTTACTTTCTCATACAAAGAGGTCCTAATTAAAGTGCTTTGGCTCCCATAAACTGCTCTTTGAAGCGCTACCTCTTGATGGATCTCGGTCTCTCCACACAGCAGGCTCTGATGGCTAATTAGCCACTCAAAAGGAAAGGCAAAAAGAGGCTCTTTATTCAGTTAATTTGCTGATGTGATTGTGTACACAGAGGATGTGCATGTTTGTAAGAGTGAGAAGAGCATAATGACTTTTAACTGATGTGTGTGAATATGAGACTCCTCGTGCTTGAGAGTGCTTGCGCGCAATATCAAAGCTTCAGTGACGGCAGAGTAGATGCGTGCTTGACGTTTAGTTGGCGACTGAAGCCGAGCTTGTGCGATGCGAAGCTTGCTCCAGCTGTGTCTGAACGTGGTTGCGGTTTATAATTAGGCGATGGGAGTGATGTGGCCAAAAAAAATCATCCGACAACCTTTCGGAGTAATCCACGAATCATGTGACTCGTTACTTTTAAATTAGTGTGGCAGAAAAAAGAGGGCGAGGGTGAGTATGGTGAGTATGGTGAGGGATGGAACAGCTCGACTTTTCAAGCTATTTTCCTCACGCTGCAATTATGGTGTGCATCTGAACAGCTAAAACAGCGATTTTATTTGATTTATAAAGCACCAAATCACAACAACAGTCAGCTCAAGGTCCTTTAGGTTGTAAAGATCCTACAGTAAAACTCCAAACAAGCATGGAAAGCAAGCTCTTGGTGACAATGGGAACGAAAAACTCCCTTTTAACAGGAAAAAACCTCAGGCAGAATCAGGCACAGGATGTAGAATCTGCCATGACTGCTTTTGGTTGTTTTTATGCTAATCATGCAGCTAATACAAGTCTCTAAATAAAGGTGGACACCTGAACACCCTACATAAGTGGCCATAGATGTCATTTTAAAGCCATGGGCATTCACGTGCTGCTGTAACAGCCAAAACTCTTCTAGTTTCACTCGTGCCACATGATTTCTGAGCCTGGCTCTGCACATTTGATCCCGTTCAGTTACAAGAGCATTAACGAGGTCCAACACAGATGCTGGGAGATAAGGCCTGGCTCACAGTCAGGGTCACAGATGTAGCTGAGGTCAGGATAGCGCAGCATCTTCTGGCATGTCACTTTGT
>VURO01018186.1:0-19606 GCA_015108175.1 Pelvicachromis taeniatus
TACACACACACACACACACACACACACACACACACACACACACACACACACACACACACACACACACACACACACACACACACACACACACACACACACACACACACACACACACACACACACACACAGACAAAGTGCTCTACCACACTTGCAATTACACGTGTATATACATACAGAGTCATTTCATAAAACAACTTCCAACAGCTCATAATTGACTTTGGTTTCATTCGAGAGTGACCCTCTAACCTCTCTCAAGAATTTAGAGAGCAAAGTCTGTGTGACTGTCTTTTCATCTCGAAACGTGGAATGAGTAATGCATATCATAAATGAATCTAAGCAAAAAGGCAACCTATTAAGGTGGTGCTAACCCCGTCATCTTTAGTTTAGCTCATAAAAACATTGGCAACTGGTAAAGGAATAAAAGCTTTGCCAGCTTTTAGTGTTAAACTATCTGAAGTCAGAGCAGCAATAACTGTAGGGAGAGTTTGATGGGTAAAAGAAGGGACACTGATACAGATATAACCACTGATAATATCACAGAGGCTTGCTGTTTTCCCTGCTGCTGTCTTAGGAAGAGTGGCCTGCCCTTCCAAGAAACCAAAGAGCATACAAATAAATAAAAAGAATATCCATCCATCATTATTTACGTTGATGTGGCCAAGTTTCATTTCAGCACTAATGCATTTTATAGTCTCTTCTGACCCTGTTAGTTTACTTCATAACCTAGGGGACCTTGGGTGACACAGATGACACTTTATAGACACTTTATAAACTAATTGAAATATTGAATGAATGTCTCTGATGATGCAGTGCTGCTAATATATGTGATAGTTTGGATTTCTTCCTCTTCACACTCACAGAAGATATGTAACTGCTCTATTCAGCAGACGATTATAGTGACACAGTGTGACAAATAACATTGTCCTTTCTTAACTGGGCAAGAAAGGTGACTTAGTTGTCACTCAAACTTTAAGCACGTAAAAGAAATTTCAGATAAGATGAACCTGAAAGCAGATTATATGTGTACAAAAGTTAATTTATCACCTGGGCACACGCACACGGACACACACTCTTTTCTATGGTACAGTATAGTACCATACCATACTGACTGAACCCCCACTCCCATCTCAGGATTCTCCAGGAGAATGTGTCATTTGTGTCTCTAGCTGTCCTCTCCTCCTGAGTCCTGACACACTGCTGTGGCTGGATGTTTGACGCGAATGACACTTTGACAAAATGAATTTCCCACAAGCCTCTCTCAGGGAGGATGCCCTTATGTCACAAAGTGTCAGGCTGTCACAACAGCAGACTGGGATGGGACTGCACCAAAGAGGGAGAGAGAGCTGTCATTGCTCTGGTTTCTTTGACACTGTGGTTTGATGATGTGGTAAAGGATTATGTGTTAACTGTTGATGCCAGCCATTTCTCACAACAAAGGCAAAAAAAACCACAGGAAAGTAATAATCCTGAATTCAGATGTAAATAGGAAAACAAAAGTGACAGTCTGTCACCACCAGAATTTACTAAGATCATACATGCCCTGCAGACAAGATGATGATATCTCTGTTTCTTTTCTTTTGTAGCAAAAAAAGAACAAATAAGTTCTGTTTTTCTTTTATTTGATCAACATCACAGGAACATCAGGATTATTTGAATCCTCTCTGTGTGTTGTTTGCAGATGCAGGGAGAACATGCATGGCCTCCGTCTGGGTACCCTGACTATGTACTTCGAGTTAATTGGTGATTTGGATTTGACTGTAGGTGTGAGTGTTAGCACAAACTATTGTCTGACTGTTGGCCCTTTGACAGACTGGTAGCCTGTCTAGAGTGTACCCCTGCCTTTTTCCCCATGACAGCTAGGGCAGTGCCCAGCCATCCAGCCAGTAGAAAAGAAACAATATCACTTTTTAAAATTTTAATTTTTTAAGATCTTCACTGCATTTCACATTCAGTTAGTGGGTAAAAGGTGTGCTTCTCACATCAACACATTAGCAACAGCTGTGTTGGTCTAACCCTTAATACACAGGCTTTATAGAGCTTTGGCCATGATACAAAATCAATTATTATATATGCAAACAATGCAAAACTCAGAAGTAAAATACAGCACCATCACTTTTGTTATGTTAGTAATGTCTCTGAGCTAATTGACCAAATTAGCTCTGCTTACTTACAGTATATTCTGCTTTAGTCTAGATCAAAAATTAGCATAATATTAAAATTTACAGGGTAATTTCACATTCCTAGATGGAAGCCTGTGTCCAAATGTCAGGCTGCTTATAATTCCTAATTTCTTTTTGTTTCAGCCTGCTTAATTCATGAGAGGCGGGAGTAAATTGGAAAAAAAAAGACTAGCTAAGTTCTAGCTAAGGTCTCATTATGTAGCAGGGACACAGAGAGTGCACTCAAGGTTTGATGGCTGAATCCGTTTGAGAAAGCTGTTGATGGTGGGTTTTTGTACAGGTGTAGTGTGTGCTGTGAAAGGATCAGCTGTGAGGAGTATAGACAGTAGAGTTACAGTGAGATGGGTTTTGCCCAGCATCCTTTTCACCTAACATCTTGGTGGATGTGTGTTCATTACAGTCAGATGGTAACATACAGAGGGATGGCCTCTAGCCTAGAGCACCTCTCAAAGGCCACTGACTTCAAAGGCTTCGTCTTTGTTGATTTTTTGCTGGAGAAGAGCAAAGATGTTGACCACTTGATAGCGAAGAATGGGTTTGCCCCCTGCCTCAGAAGGTAGGAGACAATAGGAATCACTTGTATGATTGAGCAACCTACGACCATCAGGGGTTTGTTCTTTTGTAAAGATGCATGGTAAATTTATCACACTGTTACAAAGTGAATACTGGTAAGATAATATTGCCTATGAAAAATTAGCAAATATTTATTAGTGGCACAAAGACATATAAAAAGTAGACAGTTATAATAAATGATGAGATACCTAATTTGGGCTTTGAATGTAATAAAAAGGCAGTTGCATTTTGCTTCAGACATTGAATTATTTGATCCATTTAGCCCGCTGCAGCTATTCTGTTGGAGGTAATAGAAGTACAACAGAACATAAATATTTTATAAAGAAAAACTGACATCTTTGACAAATGCCATATAAACTTTATTGCTCTGGCTTTTTGTCCTTACGGTGTGGACACCATAACAGCGCTGCTGTTGCTGTTGACTTTTATCATGTCTGAGCATAATCTGAAACTTTTAATTAGGCCATTAAATTGAATTGGAAAATGCATCAAGTTAATTTTCTCCTCTATTAGAATTCTGTTCGTGGATTCACTTTTTTCTGTTTGTTGTTCTTTTGTCTGTTTTGTTGGTGACTCGAGTGCAGAAGGCTATGAATTTGTTGCACAGGACTGAGTGTATAATCTCTTTAGGTTTCAAACAGCAGTTTTATTAGTGAAAAAAATATGAGCCCACACTTCCATTCCAGAGCTGATATGTGGGTTTTCACTACTAGCCTGCTCACCGTTCTCCATCTGTGTGTCACTGAAACCCTTTGAGCATGCCAGTCTCTCAGGTCTCACATGACTCCCCAGCTGGCTCAGTCCATGTGAGCAGCACGGCTGTAATCCCACCTAATCCGAGACAGCTTTGTGTGTAATCAAAGAATCCACTGTACATCCATGAAGAGGTTGATCTGTGTGGAAAAGACGCTAACAGGTTACAGTTTGTGTTTCATCTCGGACAGATTAAAAAAAAAATTGTATACTCAAAGATATGATTGATCTTTATATTTCTATATGATTTTAGCTTCATGTTTGTTGTTGTGTGATAGGATCACTGGGCACTCCATGAACTGCGCTGATTGTGGATATACTACAGTTTTCACCTTTCTGGTATACCCACCACTATAAGAGTTGGCTTTGATGGAACAGATTATTATTAATCTACTGTTTCTGTGTCAACTAGAGAGTTAGAGTCATGACTGCATTTCATTAACCCAAAAACGCCCAGTGAGGTGCATATGTCTTGCAAAATAATTACTTTCAGTGGCACTTTGTGTGACTGTTTGAAGCCAAATATAGTGTGGTATGCACGGCAATGCAAGGCGCTGAGTACAGTCTGTGGTGGAAGACAAATGGGAGAACCACAACACATTTCCTTTCCACGTTTTTCACTTCCCACATTGGCAAATCCAAACAAGAAGAAACTCTGTCTCACTACAGTCTCAGTGGACTCAGCAAGGGAAGCGTAGGCTGGAGCAGAAGTGGAGTGATTCTGCTTAGTGGCAGTGGGTAGACTAGATATCTCTCTCCACCTAGTGATGAGACATAAAGTGCCATTGTATACCTGCGTTTTGCCAAGAGGTCCATACTCTAAATATGTCATCAGCAGTTGCTCTTAAAATTAGATTCAGGCTATAGTGTATCTAGTAAATTAAAATGGCCACATGTGAAACTTGAGATTCAAAACCAGGGTCGACATTATTTTTAGTGCTTGAATATCTCTGCTGTGCTGTGAAAGTTTTTTTTTTTTTTAAGTTCATAGGCACAGTTGCTCCATTAATGTAAGCACCGTACCTCTTGTGGAGGATGTGACTTATTGTGTGGATGTACTTAATGTGTTTTTACATCTGGTCTTGTGTGAATAATCTGGTGTTTTAGAATGGGATCTACTGATTGTAGTGTTAAGGTTTTTCTTTTTTGTTTGCGTTTTTAAGATCAAGTCATTGGATTCTTCAAAGTCTAGACTTAATATATGATACGTGTATACATATATACTAATGCATATATGCTCATACCAGTTTGTAAATTAATTTGTAACTTTTTTTTTGTTTTTTATTGACTCAAGATAACGGGGTCAGTATTTAAAAAATTCAGCCCGTTGTTCAGCAACAGGTTGGTGATAATTTATTCTTTCGGTGTGCATGTTGAAAAGTAGCTGAAGTAGCAGAAATTTAGCTGGATTCTCTGCTAAGACAGGGCTTGATGTAGCCTTTGCCTGCTACTGCATCATTATCATTTGATAGTGCTGAAGGGCTTATTATCATTATCACAGAGTTAACTTTGTGCTGCTGAAAGTGGCTAGGGCAGAGCTGAGGCCCCACGTGTTAACTCTATACTCTAAGACTGTGTCAACATGTATTCGTTCTTGCTCAGAGACGTGGGTCTACCATTTTTAATAGCCTGGATTAACACAATATATTACCTAAATTAAACGTGAGAGACCATGGCTTTTATTTATTCCTGTTAAATGTCAGAGGGTCCTGGGATGTCAGATCTGGGAGCAATTTTGTATTACAGTGTGGCATTTCGAGGCATTATTTCAAGCGAATTAATCAAATGCACCTCAGTCGGCCTAAGCCTACAACATTTGTGTGGGTGTGGTTTTGTCTGTCTCTGTGTGAGTGTGCAGTTTGTCTTCTATACATTTTGTGCCTCTCTACCACACTGTGTGTGTATCTTTAAACTGTGAAATGTATGCGTCTCTCCCCTTAATGATTTATAGCTTACCCCGGGAAACATGAACACTTTTAAAACCTCTCTCTGACTTAAATAGATGTGAACGAGAAGCTCGCTGTGGCTCTCCTGCTGTATAATCTTAGAGCTGGTGTGTCAGAAGCGTTATTTGTCCAGCATGTTGCGGACATCACTTGCAGGGGTTAAAGTGGGATTTGACAGGTGGGTGTAGCATTGCGGCGGGGTAGAAAAATGGCTCGCCTCAGAATAACACCAAAATTGATTTGTTCTGTGAGCTCCTATGGACTTGTTTTCACTGCGGCCGAGAAAAGTAACCAGCTTGACCTATGCTGCTACCATGGCTCTTTGTGGATTCAGTCAGTAGCAGTCTGCAGTATGTTAGCAGATGTTACATGGATTGTCATGCTGTCATAGTTTCTGTCTAACCACTACCTTTAGTAGTTTGGCAGGTTTAAATTAATCTCATCATTTAATTTATTGGGAAATGGGCGGGTTCTTATGCTTTTCTGTTCTAATTGAGCATTCAAAGTGCATTATACAACCCCATCATTGGTTCATACAAGCACTTTTCTTCTACATCTTAATTCTTTGTAGCATTTGATGAATGCATCAGGAGCAACTCCAGGTTCAATATATTACCCAAGGATACTTTGGCATGCAGACTGGAGCAGTCAGGGATCGAACTACCAACCTTCCAGATTGGTTAGATGATCAGCTCTATCACTGAGCCACAGTCACCTCCATGTCCTACACTGCAGCTACAGATCGACAGTTGGTTTAAAAAAATCTATAATTAATGATTTTACTTATGGAAATGCCATTTGCAGAGCAGGCCTTACTCTTTAAAGTCATCTCTCATCTTCGTCTTTTTTTCTTCCATCTCTCGTCTCTAAAAGTCATCTCACATTAACGTCAATAATGTACTTTATTGAGAAGAATGAGTAGTTGACATGGAAAATAACCATGGGGTGACATTACACATATGGAGTGAGTGTGCATAAAAAGGTACGCCCAGCTACTGCATGCCAAACGTGAACTCATTTGATGTTGTTATGTATAATCTGCCTATCAGATTTATTTAGTTGCAGCAGGACCGTTCCCGCATTCTTTAACCCTGTCTGTTTGGTGCAGCCGCTTGGCACGACTCTACTAGAATGAGGGTTGTTAGATGTACTAGATACTAAACCTCTGCAGCTGAGGGCAGCTCATGGGGCATGGGGTGCAATTTAATGTTGCACTTGATTAATATCGTAATGTTTACCTGATGTCGTTAATTGTGTGCCGCAGATGTGAAGGGAAAGCTGCGCACACACAGTGGATGTTATTTCCCAGACCCTGAATGAAGACAATGATGAGAGTGAAAGAGGGTGATGAATGATTTAGTGGACTGTGATCCATAATTCTTGGACACAAGTAGAAAGATATCAGCTGCCACAACATTTGCCTGGATCTTTATTCCTTTTTTGACATTTTTATAGTTTCTCTGTGCAATTTTATTTGTGAAAGGGGCTGATGGAAAGAAGAGGGTAATAAGATACATCAGCTAACTGGGTTTGCTATAAGCGAAAGCTGGCAGTCACCCAAATAGAGTTTTAGTGCAATGCTTTACATCAGAGACAATTTTGGAAAACTTAAACTTAACTTGTTTGTTTTTGTTGTTGTTGTTTTTTTTTTAATCTAAAAAACGCATGAAATTATTATTTTGGATAGCTGTATTTAATAAAATGACAATGTAGCAGTACAGCTGTAAAACATCCAAGTTATATGTGTTACTTTTTAAAGTTTAAACCAGAATAATCTCAAGGATGTTTGCCATAAAAGATTAATGCATTAATCAGGTAGTTGAATTTTGCGTGAGTCTTTACAGCAGTGTTTTTCAATGGAAAATCCCCATATTTGGTCTTCTCTACATGTAGCTGCAACTCCTGAAAATTACAGAACTACATTTGTGATATTTTATTTAGTTTTGGGCTAGTTAATTATTTAAGCCCTTAGTTGTTTTCTTTTGTTCTTACTTGGCCGTTTTGATTCAATTGAAACTTTCACACACACACTCACATTCTCACACACATCCCCTTCGCCTTCCTTAGACAGGCCCGTCAGGACCCTGTGAGGTGTTTTGAATGCGAATGCAGTGCAGGCATTTTGTCCATTAGCATGCCAGGCTGTCGGTCTCCACTTCGACTCTCTTGCTGTCCGGCTAAAAGCTGCTGTCCTGTTGTGCACGCACACTTTCAGAAGAGGTGTTTTCTTGCAGTAAACACAAATCTCCTCCTTTTTCAAAATCCCACTGCTATATAGCACTAAATATGGCAATGCATCACAGTGTGACCTTATTTGAAGCTAACGATGTCCTCATCAAAATGTAGCCATAGCAACAAAATGTCCTGAAGCAGTCACTTAAGGGCTGGGGAAGGGTGGGGCTGCCCCTTCCTTGTGGGATTACCAACGGCAAAAGAGTTGGACGCCACTCTGTCTGCTGTCTGTGATTGGTTGTGATGGACATCTCTATTAAAGCACAATTCACTCCCCACCATCACTACAGCCTTCCAAATACAGCCACAATCAAGATAGAATGGCTCATCAGGGTTGAGGAATCTCAATCCTGCTACTTGATGGAGCTGCAATTAAGTGTCGGGGCCACTTAATAACCTCTGTGGCCGTCTGAGGAGGCAGATTGTTGCTTCGTGTCATGTGGAATCATAAAATCTCGATGGCTAGTGATGCGGAAGTGAAGCAAAATGAAATCTGTACCATTCTTGTCTTGTAAAAGCTGGATGTTAAAAAGTATATCAATCAATCAGAGCTATGAGGGAGACAAAAAAATGAAGACTTACTAGACATGATTGTGTATGACATGATTGGCGCTAATAAAACGTGGCTGAAGAGCAGAAATAAAATTGTGTTTTTAAAATAGGGATGACCACATTAATGACGGAGGGCGTGAAAGGGCATGAGTTACGTCATGGTTGTGAAGTTGTTCATAGCTTTTCCTGCCAAGGCAACCAGGTACTCTATAAATAACCTTGTGCATGTGCTTTTGAGGGGCAAGAGGGTTGATTTTCATTGAATCATTGAAAATATGATCAACTGAAAGTAAAGGGCAAAACTGGTATGGAACAAGTGATTTAATTCATGTAGTTTTATAGTATACACGATGCCTCCCCTTTATTACATAGATTGGCGAAGTCTACTGCTGTAACTTCTGCAATGGTTTGTCTTTTTTATACTACAGCAAATGATATCAGCAAAAGAGTGTAAGACACTCCTACAAAGTGAGTTTCAATGCAACAATGTCATCATGTAAAGTAAAAGACAGGAGAAATGCGTGTTCAGTTTCTTCTCAGTTTATACAGTAGGGGATGCTTTTTGTTATTATCTTATAATTTTCAATTATTTGGAAGACTTCTTCATCCAGCTTTCTAAATTTCTTATCCAATTAAGGGCATGAGGGTGGGGCTATTGTTGGGCCTGGGGGTGGGGCAGAGCTTATCTTGGCTGACCCAGTGTAAGAGGTGGTGCTAAAACAGGGAGACAGACAGGCAAGCATTCACACTCAAATTTACACAAATTTAGAAATACCAGTTAACCTAATGAGCATGTGTTTGGACCATATTCTTGCAGTGCCTGCGGGTGTTGTTTGGAATATATACTATCCACTGCACCACTATACCACCAAAATAATAACTTCATTATAAAATGAAATATCAAAACATGAAGACATGCACACAATGCATGAGTGTGTGCAAAAGAAACCCCCGACACGTTTGGAAATAGCTCTACAATGGAGATGCAGTTAGCCAGTGACTCGAGGCTTTCTTTGAGCTGCTGTTCATGTTAACCAGAAAGTTGATCTTGCCCTTAACATTAAAACATACAAAGTGTCCAAAACTGTTAGCCCTAAGTTCACAGTTCTAAAAGTACTCCTTAGACACCTCTCAACAAATATTAATGTTTTGTTTCCACTTGTGTCTCTGTGGCAGTTCTCATTTTTCTTCTTTATGCTATTAAAAATATTATGTACTCCATGTAAAATTGTTGATTTATTTAGTGTTTAACCATAGTTTGTTAAAGTTAAAGACACTAGCTTTTTGTGATGATTATCAGTGGGATGTTGTTCAGTTATTCATGCCGTCTTCTCTACAGTTGTAGTTTCTATTGTTGTCTTTGGCATATTTGTATTCAGCGGCTGAATCAGTCCTGCTCTGTTTAGTCACAGCCCTCATATGTGTTTGAACAGGGGAAGTCTCCCATGTCCACATGATGTCAGGACAGACAGGATAAGAGATGGTGCACGCAGATACTGCAGACCAAAGCCAAAGCAAATGTTACCCATCACTCTTACATTGTCAAAGAGACTGACAATGCAACAAACTCACTCTGGACATGTACTAGTACTGGTCCATCATTAGAAGTTATAAAATCATTTGTTTTGAGATCATCTGTCACCTTTTCTAAAT
Source organism: Pelvicachromis taeniatus (assembly GCA_015108175.1). NCBI lineage: Eukaryota > Metazoa > Chordata > Actinopteri > Cichliformes > Cichlidae > Pelvicachromis > Pelvicachromis taeniatus. The sequence goes on from VURO01018186.1 coordinate 9,890, forward strand.
TTGCATTTATATTGGGATTAATGTGAACATTATTTTGGATGCAGAATTTTTCCTATAACGACGTAGCAAACTAAATGAAAACTTGTTACACACAAGTTTGAGCTTAATTAAATTTTCGGAAGCATTGAACTCTTCAACACACCACTGAATCCCAAACCCACTGCAGCAGAGCTGATGTGTAGGAGTCCAAACAAAAGTAGAATTTGCCAACTGGGTTTAATAAAGCATTGCATTATATTATTAACCTTGTGTACTGCAGGCTGTTTTTCTGGTGCTTTGAGGGTTGGAACAACTGCTTGCGTTATGGATTCGGCACCAGTGACACATTTTTCCTCCACTTTACCTCTTGATTTTGACCTTCGCCCACGTAGCACCGCTACAGCTGAAGAGCACCTAGTAGATGGGCCTTGTTTCCATGCTGATTATGTTCACTTGGCACTTGATGTGTGTTTCCTCTTACTGTGTGAGAGCGAGAATTATAAAGTAAGTTGTGGCTTTATTGTCTATAAAAGACAAAAAGAGCTTAGAGAATGCTTTACTCATGCAGCACTCCATGTTTAATTATAAAATCCATGCAAATCTGTTTTTTGGAACATAGTTTTTGCCTCCTAAAATCCTCCCTTTCTCAAGCAGCTTTTCAATTTGCTCACACTGAATCTTATTTGCTGTGATGGCACAAACTGGGGTATTGAGGCAAATTTTTAGTCAGCGCAGGCACTTTTACAATGAGCTTGAGCATTGTTCACTTTTCCACAAGCTCTTAGCAGTCACAGGGCTCAATTCCAGTGCCATTCCTGTTTATGCTAATGCATAATATTTTCATTATCTCTGCAATAAGACATTTAATAGGCACTCTGCTCCTCAGCCCGGTGAAAAGTGGCTATAATTAGTGAGTCAGGAGCAGAGGGAGGGGGCCAAAACGTCATAGCTGATTTGAATGTGGACAAGTGTCAAACAAGCAGTGATCTGTTTTGTGCAGTGCTGTCAGGAAATGTTCCTGCAGATGACCCAGATAATAACAGTGGCTTATAACAGTATAATGAATGTTGAATTGATATACATGTACTTACACCAGATGTCGTGACAGGATGCCCATTAAGGTTCGCCGATTGGACGAATATATCAACCATCGACGACAGGCTGAGCCTTTCGCCGATTGTTTTTACAAGAGCAATTTGTTTTTTTATTTATTTGCCAATAATGTTGTTTGAAGCTAAGCAGTCAATGGAAAAAAATAATAGCGCTGTTTTAACGGCGCCCTCTTCCAGCTGTGAACAAATGCCCCCTCCTCAGAGTGTGACCAAATGCAGCGATTCATTTACTCAAACTCATAACAGAAAAGAAAGAAAGGCAGAAGCCTATGTTCAGAAAAAAACAAAAACATTTTATTAAAAACAAAAAAACAAAAAAAACCCACAATGGTGGGGAGGGAAACAAAAGAGAAAACTGGCTTCTGTTTTCCACTATGACCGTGTTTACAGGTCGTTTATCTGTTTTACACAGTCAAACCAAACAACAAATACAAAATTAAACTAAAAGTAAGTTAAAAATCAAAATGCCTCTTTCAGCAAACATAAAAAAAATCTCAGACGTAGTTAACGTCAATAATGTAATAATGACGAAGTTAAGTCTTTTGTGCAATTTAGCGCATCTCAAATAAATAAATAAATGAATAATCCAAAAAGTAGCTATATTAATACTGAAACAAACAAGAAACAAAGGTCAAATATTCCCTCCAAACAAAACGTATAAATTCTAAATGTGCAAGTCAGTCTGTGCATGATTACCTTGCTCCGCCCATCAAAAGTCTGCTCCTTTTTAAATATATGAAATGAGTGTGTTTTAATGTAAAACCTGAGAACAAGAGGCCTTGCAGTGGCCTTAATCCTTTTCACCGGCAGCTGAAATATCTGGACCAGCGTGTTGATGCCATTCCTGGATATCCTGAATACTAATGTCCAGTCAGCTCCAGAAATGATCAAATGATCTGTTTTTGATATTTATTAATATCAATTTAATATTGATGCATTCTCAATCATCCAGGTGAGGGAATCCCCAAAAAGTTGGTTCTGTTCATCTGGGCGTAGTGTTTTCAGTGGGAGAAACATTTCGGCACTCACCTAAGTGACTTCTTCAGTCTCAGCTGAAGAAGCTGGCGTTCTTTTGGCTTTTTGGCTTACTTCTAATGCACAGTGCATACGGTTTCATAATATTATAGCTTTATGAATAGCTCAGTCCATAGAAAGAACAAGGATTTCTTCTCATCCCATCCTCCTCACTGACAGTGTCTGGTTAATCATCATCTTTAGAGATTTCAAATTCTCCCAACGATTTCTCTTCCTGATTCTTTTAGTGCCATCTCTTCTCCTGCTATAATGTTTCTGGTATTTCAGCTGGCTTCTATGTCTGTGTGCTTAAACCCATATAGTTTATGGATGTGCTAACTTAGTGTGCTAGCATTAGCTGATAATCTAACATTAGCACTCTGTCCACTTGTTCAAATGTGGTCCTGGGAAAAACAAACACACATGGTGGCTTTGATGCTTCAAAACAAGAAAATGTGGAGTTCATAAACCAGTGTATGGCGTCACAGTAGCTTTGCCCATCTTTTATATACTGGGCCATGCTGAAAGCACTGCGAGATTGTGTGCAGTCAAGGTAATTCTCTAGATGCATGTTAAAAAGCCTACAATGATAGTGCTAAATAGATGATGATAGGCAGAATCCAATGGGGAGCACTAAAAACACCCCAAACTACAGTTTACAGGCTGACCTAAAGAAGAACTGTCATTATTTTTCAATAAGTGAAAAGTCAGATGATTCATTAAAGCTGTCATTCAACAAAACAGCAACGGATTTCATGGCTGTCCATCCATGTTGGTGTTTCTGACATTTCCCTGCAAACTATAAATGTCAATCTGCTGGTTTTGCTACAGGAAAAAATCAGGGTATCACCAAAGTCGATAGGATACGTCCTCTGGGGACCACAAATGTCGGTACTAAATGTCAATCCATGCAGCAGCTGTTGAGATATTTTAGTCTGGACTAAAGCGGTGGATCAGCTGATAATATTTAAGCAACAGTGAATTTGACTGCAACGTAAACAGATTTCTGGAACAAAACACCCGAGAGCTACAATGAATAAACAAAATAACAACCAGTGAAACAGCTTTGACTGCACTGATATTTTACATAGTATATTTCTGCAGTAGCCATCTGCAGCCACATGGTAAGAATTCAACTGAATTATTACTTTTCATTGAAAATAATGAAGGCTGCTTGCGCTAACCTTGTTCACTGCAGATTGAAAGGTTTTTAAAAATAAATGCAGATCATTTTTCGAGGCTGCTAGAGGGCAAATGGAAATATTTTCTGCATGTATTTATCAAAGCATTCAAGCTATCATTAAGTGTTATTTCTCTGCCAAGACTCTGCTGATGTTTTTAACGTCTCTAAAATATTCAACAGAGTGAGTTTATATATTTTTTTAAAAACATTTTGGAGGCACTTAAAACAAATGCCAATTTAATTTAGGCACCAAACTAATGTTCGCGTAGCAGCACTGCAGACACACCCATCTCCCATCAAATAGCTCCAGGAGTCATTTTGTCATTTTGTGTTGGAGTTGCATGTGTGGAATAGCTGCAAGTTATACTGAGGTTCTTTTTTAGCAACATTGTGAAATATTTACCTTGTGGGTAGAAAATGATGCATTGGTGAAGTGTTTATGTTGTGAGACAAGTGGTACAGGTACAGCTGTGAGAGCCGTCCAGTGGAGGCTGAGTGTTTTTCTGCCACTTTGACTGTTTAGAGACTTTAGGGAGGGATAATATTTTCTGACAGTGTTATTGCTACTGAAGATATTTGCTTCTCTGTTATTGATATCTTTTTGGAGTTAGGCACTATTCTAATTGAAAAATCAATAATCGAAATAAATGAAAGATTATGAAGCATGTAGCTGACAAGCGAGTCTTCCCTTCTGTATTTTTTCATGTCCTGCCAGTTTGAACAAGCTTTGCGATGTGGCAGCTTGTTGATTTTATATCCACATTTGCTGATCTTTGAGTTTTTGGACTTTAAATATGTGAGTACCTACAGTTCATGTAAGTAAAATGTTTCTTTCATTTTTATTTTTATTTTCCCCAAATATTTGTGATGTGGTCAATTGTAGGTCTAACTGCGGTTTTATGGAATAATTTATTTTGTGAGTAAACAATATGTTGAACTAACCATCAAAAATTGTTTATGAATTTTGAAGCTTAATTTAAAAAATGGTCTAATTCCATCAATTATTACTTCGGATGGTTTGTTCAGACCAAATGTGACGTTTTGCTTGTTAGTTGTGCAAATACAGTCATGCTTTTGGACCATTTTACAACCCACAAGCATTTTTCCCCCAATAACTTTGGGAGAACTTCTATATTCCAAAGTTCAGCCGATGGCGAAATCAAGTAAAAGTAAGATATTTCCAGAGTTTAAGAGTAAGTTGAGGATTTTGCTCAGTTATGTTTAGTCTTTAGCTTTATGAAATAAAATCATAAATCCAAACATTTACTACACACTTGCTCCGAACATACCCTTGAACTCACATTGCATGCTATTTAAGTAGAATTTAAAATACTGCAGCTGTCAATAATTCCATCAATTAATCAAGTAATTGAGTAAAAAAGATGCTTATGTTTTTTTTAATAATAAATATTCGAAGTAGAAAAACACAAGTCTGCTTAAATTAACTGCTTGATGGTTTCCATTTTTTTTTTTAAATTGCAATGTTTATTGTAGTTTAACTGTTCAGAATCTAACAAGAGAAAAAAAAACCTTTGTATTTATATGCCATATTAAAATCATTTTGTTAAATGCAAAATTTAAAAAATAATCAAAAAACAGTAATATCAAATAAATTAAGGTATACAACCTAAACAAATGCATAAAATGAAATACTCTTTGCTCTGTCTTGGAAGGCTTGCTTACATTAGTAGGAGGCAAAAATAGACTTTTGAAAGTATTGAGGTAGATTTGTTGCCTGTTTATGTGTGTTTTTTGTGCATATATGTGCATTATATTTTATATTATCTGAATCTGCAAAAACCTTGAAATAACTATGGTCTAGTACACCCCATTCCCCTCTTTAGACTCACTCCTGCTTGCTGCAGGCACTACTGCGGTAAAAAGCTGGTCACTAGAAAAATGTTTTCTTTCACTCCACCAGAGCTCACCGTCTTTACTCTTCACTGTTTTTGTGTAGGACTCCGGACCCATATTAAAATACTTTTACATTTTGATTATTGAGCACTACAGTTGTGGATTAAACTAAGGATTGAAACAAAAACATTTACATCAAGGATTTTTTTTTTAAATAATTGAGTTGTTTGAGTTACTTGATGAATCACTGTCGCTCTACTGCTGAATACCTAATACCTCTAAAGACATGAGCTAACTACTCTGCTGCTTCAGTTTAAATTGCCTTTGGCATCATCTATCTCTTGCTTAAAACTATATTGGAGTGTTGTTTAGTTTGTGGATGTGCTCAGGTCACTGTCCAGATCACTGTGGACTGTTTGGGCTTAACAACAGATTTCATGTGGCTGTAAACCCAATTCAGATACTTTCTGTCTAGCTGTTTTGTAGTCAGGACTGTAAACGAAGTGCTGGGCATATTTACATTTGGGTCTTGGCAGCAGGTTTCTCATGCCAGTAATGTCAGTTATGCTCACGTCTTCCTCACTTATTATTGGCACCATGTTGTCTTCAGTCTGCCAGTACTGCTGAGCAACTGCGTTGGCTCTGCCAGTTTCACCTTATCCCTCAGTGCTGCTGGAGAAGTTCTTTATTTTACTGGGTCACGCTGAAACCAAAGACAGGAAAGCTGCCTGGCAACATAAAAGAGCTGTGATATAATAAACAAAATGATGCTTTATGCATCAGCTGAGGGAGCCTTGAGGTTGTACACCAGGCTCTGCATATATGTCCTGTCTGAAACTAAACAATGAATGTGACAAAGATGGCAAGACGGATGAGACAAGAGGCAGGAGGTTAAAGGGTTGATAAAGATAAAGGATTAGCTAGATTATGAAAGGTGCATCTCTATGTAATAATCTCTGAATTAAAAGACTGAATAATGACAAAAAAATTCAGCATGACACATCATAAGACAACCCCTGATATAGCAGCAATTTCATATAACTCAGAAGCTCACCAATGTAAATTGTGTGTCCAACACATTTAAAAGATTAGCATTAGCAAGTATTGAAACGCTTCTTGCTAGTATGCCACATAGGCTGTCATATGAAATAAGTGATGTGTAATAACCCCCATTAGAGTGATTTTCATGCCAGTGTGCACTCTGGTAACATTCTGCTCAGACTTGTGCATCAAGGATACGTCTGTGTTCACCAAACACACCGACGTAGACTTTAAAGTACCTTCATTTAATCAAACGAGAAGGCAATTCTGAATGCTTTTCAGCCTGAGTGGGAGTGAGAAATGGAGCAAAGGGGAAAGCGTGAGAGAGATGGACTGTGAGGAAATCAAATGAAAGAGGGTGTTTGTGATGTGTGCTGGATGTGTGGGTGGGTAGGTGGTAGTGGATGGCTGTGAAACCTGAACAAGAGAGGGTGGCAGCAGCATGAAGCTGAACCAAATGTGTCACTGCGTCATGCTCACCCAGCCAAGGAAGGAATTTACTGGCAGCACCAGTGGCCTGCTAGGAATTCACCAGGGTGTGTGTGTGTGTGCGCGCACATGTGAGCAGTGATTTTGTGTGTTTGTAGTGGATTGTGTTCCAGCTCTTTACCCCTTGACCATTTATAAGACCATGCTGGCACTCCCACCTCCTTCTGTCATGCAGGAAGAGTGTGCAGTACATGAGGCATTCGCTCACATTCACATACTTGGATAGAACAAAATTAATGAAGCCAAAGCAGTGACCTCGTCCACAGGTAAATAAAATCAAGGTTTAAAAAAAAAAAAGCGGTGTTAGATTTTGCATTTGCTGCTTTTCATAATATTTCTGCTGCTGTGGAAGTTTCTTCTTTTCATAGTTTTATTTTTGCCAGTTGGAGAACAAGGTGGAAGTGGGGTCTAATGTTACAGCAGCAGCAGCGCAGAGCTGCTGGCAGAGCTGCTTGTTTCTACTGCCAGTCATGAGCAGAGCAACGCAAGGTGTCTTGTGGATGTAACCAGAAGCTCTAATGATATAAGTTTATATCTCAGACTGTGGGTCATTTGATGATGGAAAGGGTAGTGGTCACTTTGCCACTGTATGTTTGAAACAATGTTGCATTCAAGTGAAAAAACTATTCAAAACTATTGAAGACATTTCAGTCATTTCAAAATATTACTTACTGTATCTTAATTTTTTGCTGTTGTTTATGATAGATACAGTACTCATTACATTGCTTTCCCATAAAATTTGTATTCAAAACAGTTGTAACGCATTGTAATAGTTTGGATGAAGTGTTACAGTATGGTATAGTACTACATAAAAACTTGAACTTGAGCCATTTTGTGGTTATTAAGCCAAGCTGATGGAGATTGAGAGCTTGGTCGTTAAGATCAGTCTAGAGGATGTAAAATTAGCATTTTCCTGTCAGTGAGCCTGTGGAAGAATTATTAAGAGCTGCCTTTTTCTCTCAATCACAAACAGTCTCACCTGATTTGGTTTCTGTAGCATGAAGCATTGTCAGCTTTGTCTGTCTACTGATCACCCTCACTGCTCTGAGTTTACGTAATTCCTCTGCCACCTGTGTTCTCTTTGGCCTCTCTGCACTTGCAGATATCGCTCGGCACAGACAGGCTGGCAGGGGCCTGGGAATTGTTCGTGTAAGACGGGATTGCATGTAAAAAGCACCCCGAGTCTGGGATTACCACCTGTCTGGACAATACGTTCTTCTCTCTGGCACTTTTTTTTCATTCGTTCATTTGTATTTCATATAAATTTATATTTTCATATGAAATAAAGTTAAAGTTCAAGAATATCCCAAGGACACAATTTATATATATATATATATGTGCTCTACTGGAGCACATTTTGTTTTAAAGCAGGCAAATTTGGTTTTGGCCTTGAGGTGTAAAGCTGAATAGGGATTATATTTCCTGAAACGCAATCTGGAAACTCTTGGCTGTGATCTGGCAGCAATTTGCTTTTTATTTGCATTTGTAAATGATAACCAACAGACAAAAAAAACAAAAACCCTCCAATACACCTATTTAGCAAAGGCTGTATTTTTTGGGGGGCTGACAGACTGTACATTGCCTAACTTGTGTACACAACACTGACAAGGTCTAGAATGAATATGATAAAAGCAATCATATATGGGGTTTTAAACTTGATACATGATTTGAGTTATTCTTTGATGGCCAAAATTGTGATTTATTTCCATCTTTTATTTAAACAAGCCAGTCAATAAATATCAGTTTTGCTTGTTTTTGAAAAATATTTCCATGTATTTGATGTTAGAAGGACAAATCCTTATCACAGACCTCTTTGGGAAAAAAAAAGTTGTGGTGACAGCTAACTTCACAGGCTGCTTAAAATCAGCAGTGAGGATATTTTGTGACCTACTTTTGTGCTCTGGCCAAATCAGGACTCATTCTGCAGCTGTGGCATTATTCAACTCAATTACGTTATGTTTAATTAAAGATTAGGCAGTGCACCAATGTGACATTCAGTTTTTGGCAAAAGTGTGATCATGCACATTCCTATGTGTGAATGCATTTTTAAATATGTGAAATGAGTGTTTTTGGCTAATTTGTGTCCTCAATATATTCAAGTCACAGTCTTTCTTATATGCTCTTGATCAGCACATCAGAGGGCAGCTTGGCTAACATCAGGAAAATAATATACTTTAAGGGGACAAGTGCAAAAATGTTCATAACATCAAACCTAATCTGATGCTCAAAGCAGCCTCACCTGGCTAAAAAAGAGATTTTAAAAAAGCTAATAAAGCCAAAGTGGCTAAAGCTCAGAGCCAGGTACAAGCCAGCAACCTTGGGAAGAGTAAAGGCTCAAAGCAAGCTGCTCATCACTGCCTTTGATACCCGTTTAAGTTCAGTGTCTATAAATATGAAGTAACTGACATTTGTTTTGTTCTATAAATCTGTTATAGATTTATTGCGTATGGGTTTTTTTTAATCCATCCATCCATCCATCCATCCATCCATCCATCCATCCATCCATCCATCCATCCATCCATCCATCCATCCATCCATTTTCTTTCGCTTATTTGGGGCCGGGTTGCGGGGGCAGCAACCCAAGCAGAGAAGCCCAGACCTCCCTCTCCCCAGCCACCTCCTCCAGCTCATCCGGGGGAACACCAAGGCGTTCCCATGCCAGCCGAGAGATATAATCTCTCCAGCGTGTCTTGGGTCTGCCCCGGGGCCTCCTCCCGGTGGGACATGCCCGGAACACCTCACCCAGGAGGTGTCCAGGAGGCATCCTTATCAGATGCCCGAACCACCTTAACTGGCTCCTTTCGATGTGGAGGAGTAGTGGCTCTACTCTGAGCTCCTCCCGGATGGCCGAACTTCTCCCCCTCCCCCTCCATGGATCCTTACCTTATCGTGATGGAGGGATTTGTGTGTTCCAGGGATCGCAGGGGCTATGTTGTCAGGGGGCTGTTTGCCCCCTGGTAGGGTCTTCCATGGCAAATTGGTCCTGGGTGAGGGACCAGACAAAGAGCGATTCAAAAGACCCCTATGAGAGATCCAGCAAGGGAA
>VURO01018188.1:0-11944 GCA_015108175.1 Pelvicachromis taeniatus
GTGTATATGTGTGTGTGCGTGTGTATATGTGTGTGTGCGTGTGTATATGTGTGTGTGTGTGTGTGTATATGTGTATGTGTGTGTGTATATGTGTGTGTGTGTGTATATGTGTATGTGTGTGTGTATATGTGTGTGTATATGTGTGTATATATATATATATACACACACACACACACACACGTATATATATGTATATACACACACATATGTACGTACATATGTGTGTGTATATGATGCATGCTCTTTTATACAGTCACTCAGAGTAGATTGAAAAGCAAACTGAGACCTGCTGGTCTCAGAGTTTATAGGAAATGGGTGCAGCAATTTATTGAAACGTGCAAACACAAATGGAAATATAATGCGAAATAGTGTTTGCACAATTTTTATGAATGTGAAAGTCAATATTTGGTATGATCATCTTTATTCTTCTGCGCCTTCTTCAGAGCCTCCACTGTGTATTACAGATTGCTCATGTTGCATCTCTCTCCTGAATGATTTGAAGCAAAGATTTCAAATTTGAAGTCAACACCCCATATAACCTGCTGCCTCTGGTTTTCAGTTGAGTTCTTGTGTAATAGATTTATGTATAGACACAACACTGGTTCATCGCTTGAGGTATGTGTCTTACTTCTAGTTGAATGATTCATAGGTCAGTGTTAAGAGCCTTAACAAACAAACAAAAAAGCATTTCTGTGAAAATGGTCAGCTTCAAGGACTAAACTCAAAATGAGTGAAAAAGCATCTTTCAGCTTGAAATAATAATAATCTTTAGTTTCTCGTTGTTCAGCTTAAATCACTCGGCTTGTTATATAAAAAAGTGAAAGCTTGGCTTCAGTCGATTCTGTTTACATATGAACATTTATCTTGCGCTTTCTGCGAGCGCTTCCTCTAAAAACTGCTTATATCATCTCTGCTTAGTTACTAGAAGTTGCCTCATGACATACTGTGTTAACAGTATGTCATCAATATTAACGTTAACTGAATGATTAATTTCATTCTTGGTTTATCTGCATTATTATCAGCTATTAAATGGGTTAGGTTCCTCTGTTAATACCCATTTTTAGTTTTGAAACTGTTTAATAATGGTAATAAATCAACTTTATGGGGATCTTGGTGGTCACATATTGTTGTGTTACAGCCAGAGGGGTTTTTTTGTTGTTGTTTTTTTTACTTTTCTCAGTGTGGATAATTTTAGTTTGGTAAACTGGCACGTCTGAGCCTAGACATCACACAGCTATTGTAATAGCTATTATATTATAATATTATAATATAATAGTGAATCTATGCTTTGAGATCCTACAGAATGTGTCTTTCAGAACTGATGCCTCAGGTACAAATTCATCTTCTTAGATCTTAAGAATAGTTTCGCAGGAGTGGAAGTCAAAATCTCCACAGTTTTATGGTGACAACACTAAAAATAAAGGTAATGTGAAAATGGAAGCCATCATAAAAGCAATTATAACTCCTTGAGAGTGGGAATATTAATGATAACTAATGATACTGAATTCATTCTGGGTCATAATGGGGAGGGCCTTAATGCCCAAAGTAATAATTAGTGGTGATTGATTTAATAGGAGCTTGTCTTAGTACTTGTTATCAATTAGTTACTTTTATTTGTGCAATTGCTCAAATATACTGTCAGGTATAAAACGATAAAGGTCACATGATCAGTCAGTGAGAACATTGTTGATTAAATCTGGAGATGACAAACATTGTCGTTACACACTGAAACATCATAAATCATCCGTTTTAGTGACTGGGAGGAGGTTGGGGAAGGAGATGAAATCAGGCAAACAAAACCAAATTGCTAAATTGTTGGCAGAGAAAGTGATTTAATCCTCCGCACCGAGCGACTGCCATCAGTGTGGCTTATTGTGCCTTCACCGTTGGTGCTGCTGTTTGGTCCAGTGGATAAGTGGAGGAGTTGCTTCATAAGAATAAATCCCTGCATGTTTGGAGACAGGCCAGCAGCAGACTGAGCTTGGCTCACATCCACCTGCTCCAAGTCAAACATGCTCATCAAATCTTAAGTGGGAGATCTTTTCCTTCCCCATCGTGGTTTGTTTTTTCTGCCCTTTGACATTATTATAAATGAGAAGGTTTGTTTTCACACTGAGCTCTTCCAGCACTAGATTGCCAATGATTTATCAGTATTGCACAAAACAAATGGAGTCTCTGTGCCAACGACAATTCCTCGTTTTCACAAGTTGCTCATGTTCTGAGAGTTCTCTCAGTAAAGCTGATTTTCTCAGAAAAACTGACAGGTAATGATCAAGCATCAGCAGTAAGGTAATTTCAGTAGATTGGAGAAAAGTTACAGGTTAACATATCAAATTTTTTAAAATAGAAATTTGACTCATTCATTCTTTTTTTACAGCTGTTGAAAAAAACTATTTAGATCAAATAATACATGATGTAAATGTAAATTTGGAGTTTTTTTAAATGTATCATGAAAGTTTTCTTTCGTTGTCTGTCATTTGCAAACTCGGGGCTGGTTCTGTCTAGCACACAGATGAAAACAGTATTGTTTAACCAGGGTGTGTGTATACACAGGTTCCTCTGTTTGTGTGTGTAGGTGGGTTGTGATGAGGACACGGAGCCACGTGGCTCTTCTGGTTTTTCTCTTTTCCATCCAGCCTCCTCCTTCCCACCCTTCTGTCTTTTTTTACTTTTAATTTCTCTCTCTCCCTTCTTTAAAAAAAAAAATCTTGTACTCTAACAACAGCGTTCCCCCTCTCCCACCCTACTGTGACTTGTGACTGCGCATTTTCTGGGCAGCTTTTGCGGAGTGACAGGGCCATGTTGGAGTCAAGGAAACAGCTCAATCGCAGCAACAAACAGACAAGTTTGTTGCTGCGATTGAGGTAGATCAAAACTGATTTACCTCCCGAGCTAGATCAGTTTTGATACTGATCTAGCTCGGGAGGCTGACCCGCAGCGTTAAGGCCATTGTTTTTGGCCACAGAGCAGTATGGCAGATGTTTTTGCTGCTATTGGCAGAGCCTGAGGTTGATGAAGTTTGCACAGCCAAGTGCTTCAGCATGGACTGGTTACATAGCTGTGAATTTTGTTTGGATCTTTGTGGTCTGCAGGGGATGATTCCTAATGATTCTGCTAACCTCGCTGATCTTTTGTTCACCCTCGGGCATTCCTCTGATTTATGGATGTGAAATGTAGCATCACACTGCAATCACATTTGAAAGATTGATAGATTCAACAGAGGCTGAGATGTACACACTCTTAATCCCTGTTGTGGGGCAAACTCCAAGAACACTGGATCTTACATTTCATCCGTAATGCATTTCAACCTTTATTAACTTTGAGGCCTTTTTAAGCCCATGACAAAGGTTATACTGTGGGATCTTCTCCATCTTCGTTGTGGTATGCACTCATGCAGAAAGGAGTAATGACAGCTGTTGGTCTTTTACTCGTTACCTGAATAAAAATAAGGTTTAACACGTCAGTGGAGCCAATGGGAGGGCATATAACAAAGCTAAGCTGTCAAGAAGCCACATGACATGACTACTTGGATGGAAACCTGCTTCCATGAGAGTGGTTTACTCCCGATGGCTCGATGTTGGAGTGTGGCAGTCAGCGTTGTTGTGTTTTTGTCTTCTGATTGTGTGAGCATTCATCACAGTGTGTAGCGGTCAAGGTTCAAATGAGCTGAACTTTGCCAATGCTGTGCCTTTGAGCTCATCAGGCACCTCCTGCACTTTGCTCGGTGCAACAACTGTTGTTTATCTACACATTTTTCCAATGGAAAAAATGTGTAGATCAAAGCAGTGGCACCATTGTTCCATTGTGTGTGACAGTCTTCTCAACAGGTCTGCTCAACCCTGCTCTGTTTGATCACTCAAGTTGTTTTGTTTATGTTTCTAGTTTTTTTGCTGAAGCCATGGCCTTCACTCGGGCTTTCCCCTTGCATTTTACTTTTTCAAAAGTAAAAAAGAAATTTGTTAATGATTAAACAACTAAAATAAGTCTCCCCGGCACTGACGCCTGAGATTTAAAAAGTAAATACTGAGCTGTCAGACTTCGTGGTGCTGCAAGGTTATGATTAATACAGGCTCATAAGAAGGAACATTTCCCAGAATGGTTTCATGAATAAAGACCTGTGACTAAGTTTCCACATAGACTGAGATGGACACAGAGACGGCCCAGCGGCAACAGCAAGTACTATAATGTGTTTAGCACAAAAACTCAACACAGTCAGCAGAACCTTGCTCAGTCCCTGAGTGCTTGATGTTTTCTTGCAGCCAGTTCCACAATACCCCCCTCTCCGTTGTCCAGCATTAACCACACATATGCCAAGATTAATTACATTTGAAGCAGCATTTTAAAATGACTCAGATTAAACTGATTAAAGCTGTAAGAAAGGAACCGAGTACCTACATAAGATGTTAAAAATGCAGTGCTTGTTTGCTCCAGATGACGAGAAATGTCTTGAGAAAGCGGACAATCGTTTAGATGTGGACAACAAACTGCGTCAGTTCAGCAGAGATGGTTTTTCTACATGGCAGAGGAAACAGTTTTCTGAACTTGACGTTGACACCTTGTCAAAAATCATCAAAACTCTTTGCCACAGAGTCCCTTTCCTGCTCAGAAAAGACAGCCTTAATTTAAATAGCTGCACATAAATTGTCAACACGGGCTCAAGCACTGCACTCCTGTTATTTTGCTCTGCTGTGATGAGTCACGTTATAAAAACCAGCTCTGTAGCGGTCAAAGCTGTTAGTGGGTAGACCACTACAGCCCGATCCTACAACACAATTTTCCACTACGAGGGTTAGGGATGCTTTTCCTGCTGAGTAAGAAATTTAACAGTTACTGTTAAGAAGGAAGATATAGACAGGAGGCCTACTGTTCATCCCAAAAAGACCAAAGGGTGCTTTCCTCCGAAGGTCTCCTCGGTGATGCTAACTTTAATAAGAAGATTTGTCTCTGCAAATCTATTTGCAACTGACATTTAGGAAATGTTTATCTTTCAGTGAGTGTAAAGTTTTTTTAAAGGTTTGAATTTAAACATTTTGCACAAAACGTTTACAAATAGTCAGTACTAAGAGTTAATGCGCCAAAAGGCAGTGAGCTTGAGGTAGTCTGTGCTCACATGAATATGAGTACACTATGGCTAATGATGCACGAACAAATACTTGCAGTGACTTCTAGGCATTGAATACACAAACCAAATGACGTTTTACAACCGCAGCACACCTTCAGCATAAGCCTGTTTGAGTCCCAGTCTTCAGAGACTACACAGTGCTATGAAACTTTATCTGTAGTTTTGAAAAAGTAAAATAAACAAAAAACCTTTGGTGAATTTCTTTCTAGGACAACACCTTGCGTAAGAAACAATCTTTTTATGGTCTAATTTTAACATTTCCAGAGCACATCTCCATGACACCCACACAACTGTAGTCAGAAGGGCCTTTGGGAAGATCACTCTAGTTCTCCTTTTTCATTAGTTTTCAGTTTGTGCAGTGTACCAGTACTTCAATGCTACCTCCACCATGCTTGACAGTTGGTGCCATGTTTTTAGGTTTGAAAACCTCGTCTCTACTCCTTTAGACATAACTGTTGTCATTGTAGCCAAATAGCTCAATCTTTATCTAAAACTTTTCTCCAGAAACCCTCAAAAGTAGATTGTGTTCATCTGGACGTAGCGTTTTCAGTGGGAGAAACGTTTCGCCACTCATCCAAATGACTTCTTTAGTGACTTCACGAGACTGAAGAAGTGAAATGAAGGAAAGGTGCCAAAAATGGCAGCGAAGAAGACAGAATCATTAAAAATGCTCCCACATAGAGGAGCAGGTGTTTTTAATGGTCGTTATTAAAAGTACTTTGTATATATATTCCAAGCCTACCTACAAGTTGGATAACTAATTAAGGTTTTTATTAAAATGCTCAGCATACTCCTGCCCCAACCCCAAGATTTAGTCCATGCGTATTTAATATTTCTACTGGTTTGTGAGAAGATTTCAAACCTTCCCCTGTGAGAAATCCTGTTTATTAGCTTCGTGCTCGGCTGGTTATTCTTGCACACAATAAATTTTGATGAGCACGTATTAGTACGTGATAAAACTCCACAGGGCACCTTAGAAGTTGAATTGAATATGTCATTTTCTGAATACTGAGACGAGCTTAATGCTGTTTATTTGCATTCCAGGCCTTGTTTGCCACACAGACATTTGCATTGGGCATCAACACGCCAGCTCGCACTGTTTTGTTTTAAGTTTAATGGAAAAAAATCACAGCTTTGGAAGAGCACACAATCAGACACGTACATCGATTTTTTCTTTTTTTCTTTTCTTTTGCATAATAAGTCATCTGCAGGCAGCAAAGGCATGCCGTGGTTAGCAATGTCAAGACGTGTAAATAGATCATTTTCTCAGCAGCAGCATTAGTACAGATATGCATGGAAAATTTAAACCTCCAGAAAGAAAACTGTCTTTCTATGGCTTCTGTTAGAGACCAGTAAAATGCAGAACTTTCCAAAAATTGTGAAGTATGTTTGCTCTGAAGCCTTTATAAGGTCTCCAAGTGCTGCAGCTTGCATTGCCACATAAACAGCCACGTATTGTTTATAAGAGCTGGGGGCTCTTATAAGAGTGTGCTCTAAGGACTGGAGAAATTGAGAGAGAGAGAGTGAAACTGCCCTCCAAGAGGTTCATCAGGAACATCTGTTGCCTCTGATGGTGCCAAAGCTCCACGCAGGCACTCACACTTCACCTTCATTCTTTAAAAATCTCTCTTCCAAGTCAAGAGCTGATCCCATGGCATGCCTGGACTGAAAGTTGGATCATTTAAACACTTTTTAAGGTTTTTGTTTTTGCAAAGAGGGGTAGAGATGTGGAGTTCAGTCAGTGCCATGAGTGATGCAATGAACAGTCCTCAGAGGCCTTTGGAAAAGTGCTTCACTCTCCACATCACAACATAGATGAGTGATGTAGATTTATAGTAATGCAGATATAGAGTATATCCACATGTGGGGGCATGCTGGGAGGAGAGGAATGGATGACAGAGCGATGAGGTGAGCCCAGCTGTGAATAAACAGGTATCCTTCTTATTAACCATCAATTCATGTTTTCATATTCTTCATAATGGTGTCCTTGCAGACCACTTCACAGCTGTCTACACACTCTTCTTTGATGCATTTATAGTCATTCATATCACTTACAATCCTACTAAGAATCTGTGTGAACCACTGAGTGGAGGTTGTCAGCAGTGACTCTGAAGCTGTTCTGTGTGTCGTAAGGACGCTTGGTGTGCTGTCAAATCTTAACACAGAGTCACAAAGCAGCCAGAGTCTTTGTCCCCTGCCTTTGATATGACACATTTATAGCTGCGCTGCTATAAATATGCAGCGGCCCAGTTTTTCAAAGAAGTAGTGTTCATTTGAAACTGTTCGTTGGCGCTGTGACAGCTCTTAGCTTGCAGTGAGTCTTGGAGAAAGATGTCTGTGGTTCAGAGGTTGTGATTACAAAATCACTATTTTAAGTGGAGAAAATGACTTCAGCCTGCATTTATTTAGATTTCTTGGCCCATTTTAGGAAAAAGCTGAAATTTGAATCAGAATACCTGATTTATCACAGATGTACTTTTGTCCAATTGATGTTTTTATGATTTTATCCTGCCGTGAAGGGCTCTGCAGATCCTTTGTACAGTGGCTTTGACCTAACCTACAACATGGTGCTCAACCTGCTGTGTGTGGAGGAGATCAACCCGGAGTTCATGCCAGTCTTTCTACCAGTTCCAACACTACAGGGCCTGGTGTAGTGGAGAGTAAGAATTTCCATATGTGCACAATGCAGATTAGATAAGAATTTGTATGTAGTTCACTGATTTCAATAGCATATATATGTATATTTGTAGGATGATTAGTGTTAAAGTGTCAGGTAAAGATGTCATTATTATCTATCTGGATGAATTACCACACCATTACATGCTTTAAAATCAGGCAGCAGCTGGCCAAACTAGGCAAAGAAATCCAGGAGTCAAGGTGTAAATGTCAGGCCTTATGATGACATTAAAGACCAGATTATATTTCTAAATTATAAATTGTTAAGCGTCTCTGTTAAACTACAGTCATACCTTCTGTTAGTTAAGAATTAGTGACCTTTTATTGTATTTTGCTTTTCAGTTACGATCCAGTATGCTCATACAGACAAACACAGGAAGCAAGCAAGGGTGTTATTTGTTATTTCTACATCCACATGTGTAGGTGGACTAGTGGAAAACTTCCTAATATGATCATATGTAGATTTTATTTTATCCTGTACATTATGTTCAAAAGGTCTACCTGCATTGTGTTTTAAAACAAACAAACAAGCAAGAAAATCAGGCTATGTTCCAGCAATTTATTACAAGCCCACCGGCACCATCCCCCTTGCATTTGTAGAGAAATAAACAATTCAACCTGTATGGCCTTTAAAGGCTGACATAGTTTGTGCATCTTTAGGTGTTTACACGTGTTCAGAACAATACGGCCTAAAATTACACTTACTTTTACAGTTGAAGGCACATCAAAAAGAAATACATGAGCAACACTTAAAGAACTGATGTAAGTTTGTAATGTGCTGAGGATTAGCCCTGTTAAGTTTGAATGAAATGCTAAGCTAACTAGTCCAGCACAAACTGGATTACTATACTGATTCCTTTGTAGGCTGGTGATTAACCTACTTTTCCTAACAGCTTCAAACTCCTGCTGCCATCCTTTATCTTTCTACTTTCATCTCTCTACACTCCACACCGATGCCACCGTTGGTGACTTACATTTGTTACTCAGTTGTTTAGCAAAGCAGGTATCACTGACTGAACTCCACATCTCACAGAATTATTATGCTTAGTGAAAGTGACTTTTGTGTGATGCTGTGTAGACTCAAGCTAAAAACTTCAACTATATTGTATATTTGTTTATATGTCTTTGTGAGAGCTTTAGACAGAGCGATCTATTTCTTTCTGTTTGCTGTGTTTTATTGGTGGGCTCTTATTTTGCCCACACACAGGGAAAGCACCAAAACAGGAAGCAACTTTCTATTTAATCATGAGAATGGCACATTAAAATGGTTGCAAGTCTGTTGTTCTTACACTGTGTCACAACAGAATTAAAACACCATGGTAAGCCTGTAAGGTGTGTTAAGTCCCATATGGTCTAGTGGTCAGGATTCTTGGTTTTCACCCAGGTGGCCAGGTTTCAACTCCTGGTATGGGAAAGTTGGTATTCCATGCACTCTGCATTTAAGTGTGTTGTTTGAGGTTTTGTATTTAGGTGTGGAAGTTGTGACATGCAGACAATCAGAAGTAACCAATTAAAATATAAGATAAATGAGTGACTTTGGAGCTTTCAACCATCCAAAAATAAGCAAGAAGGGTTTCAAGTCAAACAACTACCATGGCTCCTAAACCAACTCATCTACCAAATGTCTTGTGTAGATGAGTAAGATAGATAGATAGAAAATACTTTATTGATCCCCTAAGGGAAATTGTTATTGTTGTTGTTTTTAGTGAAACAACTTGATCAGCAGTCTTGTTGCTAAAACATACCGAGGGTGTAACCATCAGAATCCTCGTGCAAAAAAGCTAAACACAGCTTTTTTGCACCATCTCTTCAACAGCGTTGCACTTATCACCACACTGTGTTTATGAGCTGCAAGAGCATTGATGTTCTTGTTACTAAAAATGATTCTGAAGTACGAACTCACAAACTCATTCACACAAGGGATTTTTGGCATCAGTTTAACTTGTTGACAACTTTAATCTGCACATTTCTACTTTCTTGTCAAACTATTATTTCAACTTTAGGCAGTACTAAATACCTAGTCTCATTAAACCTACATTCATTTGTTTTTCTATTGTTGTTTTGAGGTATTTAAGCTTTTGTTTTTGTTCACTAGAAGAAAAAAGGATTTGAAAAAGGACCTTGCTGACCTTGGTTAGTAATGCAAGTGCAGTGAGTCTAATGCTATCAAAATGGCCTAAACCTAAATACCTAAATGAGGCATAAACTCACCTATGCACAGGTGCCAAAACATCACTCATTACATTGGTAGATTCTTTAAATATGAAGTTTAAAGAACCTACCGATTGATATGAAGCCAATCAAAAGAGACCAAGACAGTCTATAATTTTAATAAGAAACATTGGAACTGTTAATTACCATGGAAACAAATAGCTTTATTTTCAAATTTCAGAGGAAACCGTGTTGTTTTGCTGTAGTATTATTATTATTATTTCAGAAAATAAGGCGGAGAGAATATGTACAGATGCTTGGATTCATAAAAAAGAAAAAGCTAGGTTTATCAAGCAAATTTAGATGTGACGCTCTGGAATCCAGTTTTATTTTTTTATTTCTAAAAGGACAAACGTGACAGAGATGAGTAATGCTCATGGTGCAAATCGATTATGTGACTTTAAAGGCTCATTTAAACTTTCAGATATTGAAAGGACAAGTATAAGAAAGTTTAAGTGTGCATGCGTGATCACTTTTCTTTACCAACACAAACGTGACCACCAGCACAGAGAAGCTGGGCTTAAGATTGAATAGTTTCTTGCCTTGATTTCAGCTGCGCTGGTGAAATCGGTGTGTCGTAACAACGTGGGTTCGAGGTTTTAAGCAGATAAATGAAATTGCTGGTGCTAGATAAATACGCAGTTTTCATTCACATTCCTCTCCATCACTCTGACAGCTAAAGTGGTGCTTGAAGTGATCTCATGTGCAAGACAGCTGGTATTTATCACACAGCTTTGTAAGGAACCCAGAAAGAAGTCCAACAAGTTACATTTGAAAAAGGTTGCTTGGCATAACTGTGAGTGTGTGAGTTTGTGTGTGAGAGATGAGAGCTGAAGAGCGTCCTGCAGGTGGACCAGCTGAAGCGCAGTTATAGAAAGATGTCCAAACAGTCGCTGTTGCTCTCCAGCGTCTCAGAGATGAAATCAATACAAAGGTGAGGGCAACACACACATATACACACAAAGTCTGTCTGGTTGTTATAGTTCACAAACCTGTATAGGTGCACCCAAATACATACACACTAATAGATATTTAAAAAATAAATAAATTCAACACAATTTCTTGAATATAATCACCTTTAAAGTGAGATGATTCTCTCTCTCACACACACACACACACACACACACACACACACACACACACACACACACACACACACACACGGTGTCTGTAGGCCAGTTATCATTATGGATATAATTGAAAGCTGGCAATGTTATTCACAGTCACGTCTTCTGAGATGGAGACAGTCTCTGTGAGCTAAACACTAATCCCACACCTCACAGTGTGGATGTGAAACAGCTGCGTGGAGCAGCTTCTAAACAGAAACTGGGGTGGTAGAGTTGAAGGTTGGTGGTTCAATCCCTAATTGCTCTAGTCTGCATGAAAAAGGTGTTTTCGTGCAAGTTGGTGAACCACAAGTTACTCCCTGTGTTCATTGGATTGTGAATGTTAGATAGGAAGCTTGCATGAATGGGTGAGTGAGGAATGTTGTATAAAGTGCTATATAAGAACTAGTCTAAGTTAGCCTGTACAATAAAGCAAACGAGGCTGATATTAGCTATTTGCTGATATATCAGTATGTCTTCATAACAGCTGATAAAAGAGAATTCAAAATTTAAAGAAGAGATGGGAGAAACACTGTTCAAACATGTTATGACTCATTTATGAGTTCATGTTTCATGTGACTGAAAAAAAAAAGATTTTCAAACCATCAAATATCAGTATCAGTCTTACAAGTCATATATAAGTTCAGCTGTAATACAGGGTTTATGAGAGACGCACAGCATGGTGACTCAGCTGTGTGTAACATGATTGTTCAGTTACTATCAGAGGTGTGGACTCGAGTCACATGACTTGGACTCATTAATTTTATGACTTTAGACTTGACTTGAAAAAATGTTATAAGACTTGGACTTGACTTGGACTTTAACACCA
>VURO01018193.1:0-10712 GCA_015108175.1 Pelvicachromis taeniatus
GTGGTCTGAAATAAAGCCAAGAAACCTTCTTAATTCTTGGAGCAGAAAACAAAAGCAAATCCTGCATCCTTCATGGACGGACACACACACACACACACACACACACACACACACACACACACACACACACACACACACACACACACACACACACACACACACACACACACACACGCTGGAAGTAAAAAGACAACAAAAGAGGCCTACTGTAGATGTGACATATTTTCTTTGGGGGGTGGGGGGGATTTTGCCAAGCTTGCAACTGTTGAAAACAGTTGGTAACCTGGTAACATCTAAATTTGCCATATTTGCTGCAGCATTTTTCTGTTATGTTGAGAGACTGAAGAATGCAAACAGATTTATCCAGACAATCCAGTTTGCACAAATCAAAGAGAAGGGGAGCTCTGTGCAACTGCAGTATCTATGATTAGACATTTAATTCATTAGCACAAGCCCTTACCTCTAACTTCATGCTGGTCTCAATCACTAGAGCGAAGAATGGATACCTTAGAGAAAGACCTAAAGAGGAACAATGGTGGTCAATCCCTCTCTGTGGCCTCATTGCACTGGGGATTTGGTAGAGATATAGTTGAGAAAAAAAAAACTGAATTCCCCCAAATTAGATGGCAATACATGTACAATAGAAATTATATAGGTTAAGGGTTTAACAGTGGATGTAATAAAAATATAAATATGAAGTTGCCTTTAGTGAGTAACAAGAATAGAAAATGCTACATCCTTCCCTTATTTTTCACTGACATGCAGCCATCCAGTAATCACAGATCGAACTATCCAGTGAAGACCAAAATGACATACTGTTGAAGTTTTTTACACTAGCAGTAGTCTCAATAGTCTGTATTGTAATGCACTGTAGCCACAAGACGTAAGGTTTTTCAGATTTTTTTCTTCCCTGGGAAGTCATCAATCATGAATATTGCTTTCTCCTCCCAGATACACATAAAACCCAGCTGGATGCAGCAAGGCCAGGTGAACTGACTGTATTATAACAACCTGAAAGGCATTATTTGAAATGTGAAAACATGAAAATTTTGCAGCACGCAAAACCTCAGATGTAAAGTTGTTTAAAAGAGTGAAAAAGATGCTTGAGTTGCATCAAGGCAAGAAAGCTAGGATATTTATGAGCACATCTAGAGCTAAAGTCCCATCCAGTCAGTGGTGTAGTGCAAGACAATCACCAGTATAGAGTGCCTTATTTTTTTCTCTTAATATAACATGATTCTAAATCCCATCTGCTTTTCATCGGTAATATGCTGCAATTGTCATTCTTTCCCAGAATAGACATGACCCATTTTACTTTGGCTTTGATTGGCTTACACTTGGTTACAGTAAGAATACTGGGGTAAGTCATCACCTGTGGCTTACCTCCAATAATCCAGCTAATATACGACATTTTCAATTTTTAATACAGTTCAGTTTTATTTGATATCGGGCTAAATCCCAACAACAGTGACCTCAAGAAGCTTTATATTGTATTGTAAAGACTCGATAACAACAGAGAAAACCCCCAAAATCCAACCATCATGAACAAGTACTTGGCAAGAGTGGGAAGGAAAAACACCCTCCCCACCCCAACTCATCCAGCAGAGCACCACAGGACAAACAACACACTGTAACATGAAATACTTTTGCCACTGTGTAGCCTCGCATCTTCTTTTAATAACAGTCAGTAGAAATGTCTGAAAAATGAGGAGACTTTTCAAAACTTCTGGGAGAGGAATGTTTTCTGATTCTTGTCTGATAGGATTGTAACTGCTCAACAGTCGCCAGTTCAGCACCGGGACTCTTCTACTATAAAGGTTTTCTATTGTAACAGATGCAGTTTGTCTTTTTAAAATATGCAAAACCTTTCCTGACAAAGCTGTCTGGATGGAAGATTGTATGGATCTAAAACCTGCATAATTCTTCCAGCACTGATGGCGACTTTCCATGTGCAACATGCCAATTCTATAGGCACTAATCCACCACCATAGCATCATAGATGGTATAGTCCCCATGCTCTTTGGTTCGGGATTCACGTTTTCTAAAAATAATTTAAAGTTTAAATTCTTTTGAAAATTGAACAGTCCTACACGTTTCTTAAATCCATTTTAAATGAGCTTTGGCCCAGAGAAGGTGGCCATGTTGTCTGGATGATGTTCACATATGGCTTCTTTTTTTGCATGAAAGAGCTTTAACCAGCATTTGTGAACAGATGATGATTTCTGGACATGTTCCTGAGCCCATGCAATGATTTCCATGACAGAATCATTCCTGTTTTTTTTTTTTTAAATCACAGCGCTGCCTGAGAGTCCAAACTTCCCATGTATCTGCTATTTATTTTTGGCTTTGTCCCTTGCACACAGAGATTTTTCCAGATTAATAAATCTCTTGATGATATCTGGGTTGCAGATGAGATATTCAAAGTCTTCACAATTTTAAGTTGAGGAACATTATTCTGAAATTGTTCTACTACTTGTAGACACAGTAATTTTACGGATTGTTAAACCTTTGCCCATCTTCACATCTGAGAAACTCTGTCATTCTAAGATGTTGTTTTTATATCCACTCATGTAACTGCCTTGTTGATAGTTAATCGAATTAACTGCAAGATGTTCCTCCAGCTGTTTTATTTTTTGTGTCACTTACTTACCAGCATGTTTTTGCTCCTGTCCCAACTTTATTGAGACGTGCTGCTGTAATCAAATTCATAATAGGCAATTATTTCATGAAACAGTTACATTTCTCATTTTAAACATCTGATATATTTTCTGTGTCATATTGTGAATTAATTATGGGTTTATGGTACTTGAAAATCATTGTATTCGGGTTTTATTTAAATTTTATAAAGTGCTATTTTGGATTTGGAATTGGAGTTCAACAAATTGCTTAAAAATAAAAAGGGTTTTGTAGTGGTACATCAGTGCTGTTAGTCAGTATCTCAAGTAATGATAGATTTTGCCCACTCAATCTCTGTCCACAGAGTGGAGGAATGAAAAACAAGCAGGACTTATCATTACCATTTACATATATTTACAAAGAAGCTACCACCACATAGACTTGCAAGGTGAGAGTCGCTCAACTTTCATTTGTGAAAGGAATAAGCAGACTCAACTCAAAATGCATACTCATGTAGTAACCTTAAAGTCTGGTGGCCAGAATAAAATGCAAAATCAGCACCTCTTGTGTAGCTTGTGTTTAGATGTTAATGATCCTTACCTCAAGTTCAGGGATAATTGGCCAAAACCACTAGCCTATTTTTGAATGAACTACTGTAGATTTTCAGTCTTACATGACAGTGATTTCAACACACAGCATGTGTTATGGGGTGCACAGAATAAAAGGACCTTTTTCTTCAAGAATTTAATGTTATTTAATTTAATGTTAGTTAAATGATCTCATTTAATGTAAAACATTTGTTATTATACCAGTTCACTGTCTATTCTCTGACCATGAAATGCATCCAGGATTGATGCTTATGAGTGATAGCTACAGTTAACTGCAACAACTAGACATCACCTGTCATGAAATAAAATGATCAAATCAATTAAATTGGGATTGATAGGTATTATGTTAAGGTGCTATAGAATGACAGTGATGATCTCAAGACGGAGGATGAAAACAAAATCTCAATAAACAAAACAAAAACAATATCAGCCTTGAATAAGAAGTGTTTTAAGAAGTGTGGTTGATGTACTTGCATATGCAAGTGTATTAACACACACTGACCCAGATAAAGTGAAAAATGTAATCAAATTGGTTTATCAGACCGTGCAAAATATGGTGCTCATGATAACAATAACACAAGCATTTTTTTTTTAGTCTCTAGTCTGTTTTCAGTCTTAGCAAAGCTGTTCCTATAGTCATTGTAAAAAGAAAGTGCCCCCCCTTTCAATTCTAAAGTTTTAGAATGAGGATATAGTAAAAGTCATCTGGTCCCAAGCAGGTCAAAAGTAAATACAACCTCAGAAAATCAACAACATGACATATTACACTTGTCATTTATGAAGAAACATTGTGTTAAAAAAATAAGCTACTTCCACAGAAATTAAAAGGGTGAGAAGCAGCCAGGCACAGCCTATCAAATACAATTACATAATAAATAATAAATAAGCATCTATAAAAGCAGAAATGTCGGCCAGTTTGCTGGCCTAGAGCATTCAGGTGTGCGTTAACACAGTATCAAGAAGGAAAAACATCAGCATTGATCATAAACAAGCAATTGTTGCTGTCTGTTAATCTGGGAAGGCTTAAAATGTAATTTCTAACAAATCTAAGCAAAGTCTGTCATTCTACATTGAGACAGATCATTTACAAGTGGAAAACACTCATGACACTGGTGAATCTTCACAGGAGTGGACTTCTAAAACAAATTCACCCCAAGCCCAGACTCCAGTACACAGAGAAAGTGGAAAAAAACAAAGAGCTCAGACTCTACAGGCCTCAGGTATCATATTAAATGTTAAAGTTAGACAGTATTATTAGAAAAAGACTGAAGGGTTGCCAGAAGAAAGCTTATTCTCTTTAAATTCAATTCAATTCAATTTTATTTATATAGTGCCAAATCACAACAACAGTCGCCTCAAGGCGCTTTATATTGTAAGGTAGACCCTACAATAATACATACAGTGAAAAACCCAACCTTCATATGACCCCCTGTGAGCAAGCTCTTTGGCGACAGCGGGAAGGAAAAACTCCCTTTTAACAGGAAGAAACCTCCCGCAGAACCAGGCTCAGGGAGGGCGGCCATCTGCCATGGGGTGAAAGAATGAAGACAGGATAAAAGACATGCCGGGCTAAGAGAGCCAGAGATTAATAACAGGTATGATTCAATGCAGAGCGGTCTATTAACACGAGAAAAGTGGCTGAAGAAGAAATTCTCAATGCATCATGGATGTCCCCCAGCAGGCTACACCTATTGCAGCATAACTAAGGAAGGATTCAGGGTCACCTGATCCAGCCCTAAATATATGCTTTAGTAAAAAGGAACGTTTTAAGTCTAATCTTATAAGTAGAGATAGTGTCTGTCTCCCGAAAAGGAACTGGACAGCACAGCTTAGGTTTGCAAAGTTGTATCAGAACAAACCACAAGACCTCTGGAACGATTTTCTTTGAACAAATGAGACCAAAGTGAAGATGTTTGGATATAATACACAGCACCACATTTTACAAGTACCAAGTGTCAATCACAGAAATGGAAGGGTGATAATTTTGGCTTGTTTTTAAACCACAGGACCGTGTCACCTCGGAGTCATTAAGTCGACCATGAACTTCTCTGTGTACCAAATTCCAGAGTCACATGTGATTCAGGCCATCTGTCAGGCAGCTCGGCCCAAACGGGATCATACAAGATGACAACGATTCCAAACACATCAGCAAATCTTCAACATAACGGCTGAAAAAAAAGAAAAAGAATCAAGGTGCAGATACGGCCCAGTTCAGACCTCATCCTGACTCACATGCTGTAGTGGGTCCTTAACAGGCCTGTGCATAAACAAATGCTTAAACCTCAATGAACAAAAGCAATGTAAAGTTTTAGAAAAGCAGTTTGTTTGAGTTATTACTAATAAGTGTTTCTGCAAGCTTTTGAATCATGGGGGGAACTTAGTTTTTCACAAACTGCTTTTGTCAATTAATCAGTGACATTGTGTATCAACTTTTTGAAGCATAAAGACTGCCAACCATTCTTGTTGTATCCCACCACCACACACACACATGTGACACACGTGTGTAACACTGATGCTACACTAACTGATTACAGCAGGTTGCAGGCAGCTATGAGATTCTGATGTTGCTTCCTTTTTTCTTCTAGACAGCAAGTTGGCACACTTCTTCCTCAGTGCTTATGTTAACAATGCTCCTGAATTGCCAGAGCAGAAACTCTCTCAGGGAGAGTGAAACCACCCAGCAGGAGTGAGAGATGCTAGCAGTGACCAAGATCTGCTCCGTATCAGCCCTCCCACTTATTGTTGCAGATCCATGGCTGCCATGAACTGAACCCAAATCCCTGGAGTAGTTGCTGAGTGTTCTCCTTTCGCATCACCTGGCTCACGCTATTCCCTGTGTTTGTTATTAGCAAACAGTCATGCAAGAGGGCTGTTCTGCAATGAGGGGAAAAAACCCCCCACAAAAACAACAGCACATATTTGTCTTTTTGATAATCATGTTTAAGTCTGCCAGGAAACTTAAACACTTAAAGTTATAAATCTTTTTTTGATTACACATTTGCACTGAACTCGAAAGTTACAAAAGCCAAGCTCCCTCCTGATTGATTCAAAATTTGACACATCTGCACAGCCTTGTTTACTTGTGATAGCAAAACGGTTTGATTGTTAGTCCCAGAAGATCGTGCAAAAGTGTCCTCGAACATATCGTGTGAAAATTTCTAGTAGAAAAACCTTGACCAGTTCCACAGAGGAAAGAGATTAACTGCAGAGAGTGAGAGAGCGAGAGAGAGAGTGTGTGTGTGTGCGTGTGTGTGTGAGAGAGAGAGTGTTTTTCAAGAACTGAAACATAATCTGGTGCTTTTTTTTCACCTGAGCCCTCTCTGGTTTTTCATGATCTCCACCAGTGAGATCAAAGGTGATCTTTGATGGGATGGACAATTCATTTCACCATGACAGGCAGGATACAGTTCGGGCATGCCCATCACTCAAGCTCCCATCAAACTGTCAAAGGCTTTCCTTAATCAATCACTTCAAGAGGAGGAGTAAACTGGTCCCTTGACAATCTAGTGATAAACAATGATACGAGAACAGCGCTTCCCGTGAGACCTACATGCTCTGTCATTCAGTACACTTTGAAATTATTCACGCTCTGTTATAATGTTATAAATATATTATTTCACATCAAATACTAATATGCCGAGAAGTCTCTGTCCATCTATTCTTCACCTCATCAATCAGCAATCACACCTTAAGAGCAGCAGTCTCATTTTAGGGGTCAGCTCTTTTGCAGGGTTTGAACTGAAACGCAATGCCACATGGTTGCTTCTTTGCGCAGACTGGCATGCATTGTAAAATGACAGTAACAAGATAAATGCAAGCATTCTCATTACTTCGGGGCTGTTATAAATATGCATGACCTTAATAGTCACAAACAATGCAGATTAAGGAACGGAAAACATCCTTTTCATGCTGTGCTGTAGCTTTGGTGAGTCTAATTTGAGTCTAATATCAATTTGTGTCACAGAGTTCTTCCTGTAATATATATGAGAATGCGGTGAGAGAATATTGTTTAATACTGGCAAGGCATTTGTTTGCAAGTCTGAAGTTCCACAATGAGCAGATTACTATACAGGAGTCATTAAATGACAATTGGGCTTTATTACTTAGTCAATGCGATATGAAGGAGACATCACAGCGTAAAATTTCATTTGTCTTTGTGAAGCTGCCTTTGAAACATCGCGCATACACATGTTCATGCAAGCACTTATAAAATGCATCAGACACACACACACAGTTACTTTATTAGGTACACCTGTTAATGCTGGTTTGAAATCAGCCAAACACATGTTAGATAACCAATGCATTTAGGCATGTAGACATGGTCTAGACAACCTGCTGACATTCAAACTGAGTATGGTGGTGAAGAAAGATGATTTAAGTGACTCGGAACGTGGCATGATTGTTGGTGCCAGATGGGCTGGTCTGAATATTTCAGAAACTGCTGATCTGCAGGAATTTTCCCACACAACCATCTCTTGGGTTTACAGAGAATGATATATAAAAGAGAAAATATCTAGTGAGTGGCAGTTCTCTGGGCAAAACT
The DNA here is from genome assembly GCA_015108175.1 of Pelvicachromis taeniatus. Lineage (NCBI taxonomy): Eukaryota > Metazoa > Chordata > Actinopteri > Cichliformes > Cichlidae > Pelvicachromis > Pelvicachromis taeniatus. The sequence goes on from VURO01018193.1 coordinate 7,768, forward strand.
GCCTTGTTGGTGCCAGATATCAGAGCATGGTCAGGCTCCTTCAGGTCAATAGGGAGGCAACAATAACCTGAACCTTGGGCTACAGAAGAAGAAGACCATTTTAAGTACTGCTCTCGCAAACAAGCAAATTGAACTACAATTGACATGGGATTATTAAAACTGGAGAATAGAAGATTGGTTTGACAAGTCTTGACTTCAGCAGCAACATTGAGATGGTAGGGTCAGAAGATCAGTGTAAACAACATGAAAGCATTGCTCCACCCTTAAACATCTTCAAACACCCCAGTCTACCTGAGTATTGCTGTCCATCTCTTTATGACTACAGTAAACCCCTCCTCTGGTGACTGTTCTCAGCAGGACTACGTGCTGCGTCACACAGCTGAAATAATCTCAAACTGCTTTCATGAACATGTATGTAAGTTCACTGTACTCAAACAGCCTCCATAGTCACTCGTTCCAACAGAACACCTTTGGGATGTGGTGGAACAGGGACTCACTTCACGGACTGTGCTATCATGTCAGTATGGACCAAAGTCTCTGAGTAATGTCTTGCCATGCCATATTAAAGAAGGGGGTGAGAATATGTATTTTTTGTATACAATAATTATAAACATTTGACAAATTAGCCAAATTTTCCTTGAACACTTTTTGACTGATCTGGATCAATTAAAAACATTTAGGAATAAAATAAAATTAAAACCTGAAATATTTCAAAACACTGAGCTTGTGGCATGTGTGGCCTCCTAATCTCTCTTTTGTCTCTCTAAATTCAGAGATGTACTGAATTCAGAGGTTTCCTCCTGTAATTTAAAATGAAATACTAATACTTGTGGATAGATTCGATGGCAAGAACTGTAACCTTAACTTTAATCAGCACAGAGCATAAAAAGCTTGATTAATGTTAGACGTACTCAAAGTCTGTGGCCACATGTAAGGTACACTGCATAATAATGACCACATCAGTACCTGAATGACATATTACCATTTGAGGCTTCAATGGCCAGGCAAAATGTGAAAAAAAAACATAATAGTGAACTGGCATTTGAAGGCATTTTGAAATTTTAAACAAAAAGGTTAGGATGAAACTCTGCCGGTATATTTCAGTGGGATCCCAGGAGATGATAATAATTCATTCTTTTTTATACTCCTATCGTTTCAGCCATATTACTGTGATAGCCATATCCACAACCAACCACCTGAAATAACACAATTTGGAAATATACACCCACTCCACACTCAACTCATCAATCAGACATACAGGTTTATGGTTCCACACTCTATCCCACATCACTACCACATTTAAGTTAATTTAGTTGCTTTCACTGGAGTCATTGGACTTGGTGTACTGTTAGATTGCTTTGGAAGAATTAACCTGGCTCATTTATTTGAACACATTTCATGAATTGAAACTGTCATTTAAACTACGGCGCGCGCATTTGGTTTAGATTGTTTTGTCACCATTATATAAAAGTTTTTTCTAACTTTTCTCTTGTTTTGTAGCTACTTGTCTGCTCATCCTTTTCAGTTAGACAAAAGAGGAGGCTGAGCAGGCTGAAGGTGGAGCTAGGCTTAACACAAAAGGTCTAAAAAAAAAAAAAAAACAGACCGAACCACCTGCTGGGATATTTTGTTTTATCGTGATTTTTCTCCTTTGTACTTATAACAGTTTGTTCAGGGAAATTATGGTTGAGTTCTCGCTCATTCTGTTAAGTTGGTTTATTACTAAGCATTTTTTAAATAGCATTCTCTTTTTGCTGACCTCTTTTACAGGCCCACTTTCCACTTTCAAATTTCATTTCTTGAAATAGAATAATTGTATTCCTATTTATAGTGAATGCAATTTTGGGGATTATTTTGAACAGCACATCTGTGCCTGTGTGTCCTTTTCCTGTTTTGTCTGTAAATATTCAATATAATGCTCTGCAAACGTCCTGAGCCACCCCACACTTCAGAAAAAAGGGAAACAATTGGAGTAAATAATTTAAACACGAGCAAACATACATGGAAATATTGTATTTATTGTATTTATATCTATTATTAATTTAATGTAATCTAATGAACTTAGAAAGTAAATATTTGGTATGACTAATTTTATTCTTAACACAGCCTGAACTGTCATAGGCAGCTTTCTTGTAATTCCTTTAAGTGCTCCTCAGGAATAGTTCTCCAGGCTTCTTAAGGGACATTAAAAGCTCTTCTCTTACCATTGGCTGCCTTCTATATCATGACAGAGCCTCTGCTATTTTTTACAGATGGCTGTAGAAGGCCATTATTGGCTATCCTGACCCTCTCTGAGCATATTGACTACAATTTGAACCAGACATTTCAAATTGGGATTCTTCACTCCAAACAATACTCAGTCCAGTTTTTGTAAAATCTTACATACCTCAGCCATTTCTCCCAGTTTCCCTTCCTAAAAAAATGGCTTCTTGACAGACACCATTCAACTGAAAGTATTTCTTCAGCAAACAATAGATGGATTGACTCAAGAGTCAGCTGCATCTCTCAGGTCCTGTGTAGATCGATCGATCGATCTATCTATCTATCTATCTATCTATCTATCTATCTATCTATCTATCTATCTATCTATCTATCTATCTATCTATCTATCTATCTATCTATCTATCTATCTATCTATCTATCTATCTGTCTGTCTGTCTGTCTGTCTGTCTGTCTGTCTGTCTGTCTGTCTGTCTGTCTATCTATCTATCTATCTATCTATCTATCTATCTATCTATCTATCTATCTATCTATCTATCTATCTATCTATCTATCTATCTATCTATCTATCTATCTATCTGTCTGTCTGTCTGTCTGTCTGTCTGTCTAAGAGTTTGCACAGAACTGTTTAGTCCTAATTCTCTGGTCTAAAACTCTGTGCTACTCTCCATGTAATATCACTCATGCCAGCAGAGATGCTGATATGAACAAAGTGTGATCTGTTA
>VURO01018194.1:3968-16149 GCA_015108175.1 Pelvicachromis taeniatus
TTTATATAATATAATAAAAAAAAAAAAAAAAAAAAAAAAAAAAAAAAAAATATATATTTAATATAATATATATATATATATATATATATATATATATATATATATATATATATATATATGTAGAAAAAATGGAAATCAGGCTTTTTTCCCAAAGTAATCATTTGACAAGCATTCCAGATATTGCAATGTGATTAGCATCTAGTGGAAACAAAGCTTCTGTGTTTTTCTTTCTTTCTTCTTTTTTGAATTTAGTCACTGTTTCTGCTGCATTTTGTCACATTTTTCTTTCCATGCCAACTTTCTAACATCAAAGGAAAGTTCAAATAGAAAAATGTAGATTAAATTTCCTTTAAATTGCACAACTAAAGTAGTTGCCACAATTTGGTAGACTGAAACCTTTCAGTTTGAGATTTCCCTGAATTCCCCTGAACAGAATTTAATGAGTATTCCTGTCTCCCAGATGCTGTGTTAGAAGTCATAAAGCCCTGTCCCTGTGCAGACATGTTCTTATCAGTCCTCTTGTTGTGTTTATGTACAAACAGCACATTCCTGTCAGAGAGACAGGCGTGGAGAACAGGATCTGAGCCCAGCTCCCAGGCTGTAAGGTCAGAGGGAGAGGGATAAAGAAGCAGAGGGAGAGAAAAAGAAAACACACCAGAGCCAAGAAATTATTAAAGGACTCACAATACTGCACTGAAATAAAGACGGGATAATAGGGGAGGAACCGAGGGAGGAACACAGGGCGTGGATGGAAGATAGGTGGCCGTGGGAAGGCAAGGAAACATGTACTGTATGATTTACAAGTGAAAGGCAAAAGAGAGTAAACACTAAGAAGATGCCAGAATTACAAATAGCAGATAAAAGAGGACGACGGGAAGAGGATGGCGTTGGTAAAAGAAAAGAGACAAGACAGAACAACCAAAAGCAAAGACTTCCTACAATAAAAAGGGAGAGTTTAACGTTTAGGGAACTGAGACAGTTTCAGGATGGAAAGGAAGGAGAGAGGCCCCATCTCTGCTGACTTCTGCGTGCTCGGACACGTTTAGGTCATCATCCACCGCTCCCGGGTCAAATGTCAAGAGAGAAGGCAAACTCCACACCTACAAGATACATGTGGAAGAAGGCGCACGGGCGACTAGTCAGCAAAAACTGAACACAAAAGGATCCACACATAAAGTAAACATGTCTATGCATACTGTGCACACATGAACACACACAACCATATCCATACATACTGTATGCGTTATGTAAGCAAGGGAGGGCTCTCAATATTTTATATTTGATTATATAATTTGACACGTAATCTGACATTTGATTGTCTGTGGGGGAAAGCAGCACTGCTGGGAGTTCTGTGTCTACCAAGAGGCACAGCTGGATTTCCACACTACCTCATACTGTGACTGAAAGTTGGAGCAGCTGTGCGGCCTAGCTGCACCTTTCACTGCTGCAGAGTGAATACACAACACTGCTTCAAGCGAGGGAGAGTAATAGTCTAACAGCAGGAGTGACCAACAATGCGAGTGCTGCTTCGCCCCTGCTATGTTTTGCAGTATTCTTATGAGCATCCATGGCTAAAGCACAGTGTTTCTTCAGGATAAGCAGCTGCTGTCAGTTTTGACCACATCTGGACCCGTGAAATAGAGCCAGCAGGTGTCTATTCACCATGAACAAAAGCTACAGCCCAGTTGGAATGTTATCAAGCTCAGCGAACTAGTTTCAAATTTCTGCACAGGACACAAACTCCAGCTTCCCCACCCCGCTTTTCTGAGAGACCCTTGAATGCCTTAAATCTCTAATGCTGTGCAGCACAACCACTGTTATGCTGTTCCTGACAATGGATTATGAAAAGCCTTGTATTACTGTTTGTAGTTCATACCGTATGAAATGCCACACCTCATCTCCTAAATGCCAACCTTTTGAATCGCCAAACCACTGACTGGAAGTTCGACATCACATAATTTGTCTTCCCGCACTGAAAAGAAATGATAAGATTTTAATTCACTGTAATGAGTGCATCGCGTTCCTACCAAGTCACACTGAAAAAGTCTGCATTCAGTGGCGCTGTCACATTTTATTGCACCAAACGATGTTTCCATGGCTCTACCAGAGAGAGGTCAGCAAATGGTCTGACATTCTGACCTGCCAACATGTGGCTGCCAGACAGACAAATTCCTCTAAGATCGTCCGAGAGGCACTGAGGAGGCTGCCGTTTTTCATTTTCATACTGGTGCACTGCAGCTCGTGAACATATGCGGTATTTATCGACTCTCCCTGCCTTTCACTCCAGCTTTCTTTCATTCCACTGCTCCCACTTTACCTCTCACTGTCCCTCTATGTGTACGAGTGTGTTGTTAGCAAGTGTTTGCTTGTAAATTACAGAACTGACAATGACCACAGCAAGAGGAAAAGCGTGGAAAAGACATTTCCCCATCATCCGGGATGAATTGAAATTACGTATGGACACAGTGAGGTGGCACAGAAAAATAAAGGGTGGAAAAATGAGCAAAAAAGGAGTGGAAAGCAGGAAGATGTAATGGTTCCCAGAAGCGCATTATGGTCATTGTGACGTTGGTTCGAAGAGGATGGGATCTAGAGGGTTTCCTTGGTATGGGAATACCCCCTCTTTAGTGGGATTTCCCTAAGGCAGCTTCCTTCCCTGCTTTACTGTATGGTCTATGAGCCGAGAGGTAATTATATGGGAGGAATGAGTCAGCCACTGTACCTGAAATAGATGCAGCCCACAAAAAAACGTTAAAAGATGGGACAGATATATGAAGGCTTTCAGGACCAATGGAATCAGGGGAAACGATTTAATCTCCACGGACTTCTGACCGTTTGAAAGCGTGGGACTGGATGGAAAGAAGCAGTTTCCCAGAAATTAGCCGTTTCTGCTCTAACACTGAGTATTTAACTGTCAGATGATAATACGTTGCAATATTTCAGCTCATTGCCAGACTTTCATTTCAGTAAAAGAAAACATGTATAACCTTTTTTAGACAATTGAAAATGTAAATATTTGTTTTTTTCTAACCTGATTATGGGGACTTGAGAAAACTATTTCCAACAGCCAAGATTCACATATTCTGACAGCACTGGGTTTGAGGGTAAAAGTTACACCTCCTACCTAGTCCTCATAGGGTTAAAACACTCTGTGTGATTACTAGCTTACAGTGTGGTGGCCATGGCCAAGTTTATAATCTTTGGATAGATCCTGTGGTCATAGGGGCCATTTTTAAGTATATGATTGGTTGGGGAATTGAACTGACTCACAGTTCACCACTTAGGTGACTCAGTTGAGAGAGAGTGTATCAGAGGTTACGTTTGTCTTTTGTACCATGTAATAGATTGAAAACTGCAAGGATGATAAGCCCAGTCTCAAAGAAATATGTATAACAGTTACACAGATCCATAAAGAAACAGATAATTCTTTTTTATAAGAGCTGTAAGGAGGGAAAGCTGTAGCTCAGGTGGCAGAGCAGGTCACCCACTAATCAAATGGTTTGTAGTTTGATCCCTGTCTGCTGTCTGCATGCCAAATATCCTACTAAGTTGCTCTGCGATGCATCCATTGGAGTAAGAATGCGCATGAAAGTTAGAAAGAGCATAGAAGAAAGTGCTTAGTGCAAATGGGTGGGTGAATGAGGCAAGTTGTGTACAGCAGTGCTAAGATTGAGTAGAGAACCCGTCCCTTTACCGTATGCTAGCACTAATTGGCTTAACAAACAAAAAGCCTTCCTCTGAAAATGTTCAGGTATGAGGACAAGCAGCCAGAGTTCAAAGAACAGCTTTGAAAGGAAGCCTGAAGTATTGCTTTAGTCCACTCAAAACACAGAAGTAGGTCTGGCTGCTTGGAAGTAAAATCTAAAGACATGAGGATGGTTCAAGGCTTTTGCACAGTACTGTACTTTTATGTGAGGGCTCATCCATTGTTGTCCGGCATGGACGCAACCTATGTCTGTAATTGGCTTCACATTAAGAAGCCTGAGCTGTGAATAGGAGCACTTGCCCCTCACACACATCTCAGTCAATGCCTGATTCATCTCTGAGTCAAACTGGGCCAGTTTGAACATTCTTTGAAACCAGACAGTGGCCATTCTTTCTCTCCCCCTTCTTTTCGTTCTTGTTATCCTTGACTGAGACTGAGAGCTCTTTAGAGAACTTTTTCCACCCTGTGCCTGTCCACTCAAATGAACCCATTGTGTCTGAAAACATGCAGCTCAGCAGCTCAGACACAGAGGGGAGCAGGGGGCAAAAGCTCTGAAGAATTGGACTTTGGCTACTGCAGTGTATTCTTGCACGGGCTTGTGAAATGTGGTGTTTCATCTCTACCAGGCATTTGCCAGGAGACTTCTATACGGGCCCATGATGAGTACCCAACAGGGGGTGTAAAATAACAGCCTGAGCGGTGCACTTTCTCAAAGTGAACGCTCCAAATGTGTTTCCCTTCACCATGGTAACACGGTAAGGATCCAGTTTGGAACTTTCTTTCCCTGGGAGCGCTCAGACGGAGGCATTCTGGGAGCAATTACTGAGTGGGAATGTGGGCTGCGATGGTGAATAGGAGACACAGCGGCTGAGAATGTCACAGTGTGTGTAAGGCAGAAATGAAAGAGTGAAAGAACAGTCACCTAAATGGTATACAGTATATTAACCAATGTGTGGGTGTGTATGTGTGTGTGTGTGCACCAGATACCTAAATGATCACACCCTTAATGCTTAAACAATGCTCAGCTGTATAGCTGTAACCCTCCATGAGCTTTTCCTGCACCGATCACTCTAATCCTTGTTATATGAAGTTGGAAATCACACAATGAAAATATTATTTTCCTGTTCTAAGCGTCTCCTCCTTTGCAGGCACATATGGCAAATGAACCTTTCCCCTCATCTATGCAGTATCCCACACATTCCTTTAGTGTATCTTATCAGTCGCTCAGCACACTACCTTCCTTTACGTCTAAATAACTCGCCCCAATATATGCTCTACTTCAACAAATTAAATTGACTGCATTTGTAATATTTGCTCATGTAATCCAAGTGTAGGTTCACATTTAATCTTGTTAAGGGAAAGACAGCTTATGCAATTAACCCCCTACACCACAATCAGACTCACTGTCTGATGGAATGACAAAAGGCCCACTCTGTTAACAATTTATTCAAAAAAGTGAATCCGTAATTGAGAGCATCTATTGGTTTTGCCGTGCAGGAAAGCGTTCCTTCTCTAAGCGATTGATTAAATCATTGACATGTTCAGAGATATGAGTGAGTGAGGGAGTACCCCTGTGAATCTGAGAATGTCATCAAGTGACTCAAGAGATAAACTTACACAGAAGCTCTCTCTTCCCCTGAGGCTAAGCTTAATATAGACACACAAATGCACGAGTCACAAGTTCCAATTGTTTGAACAGACTTCCCCAATAAACACAATTTTAAACTGTGTCTTTCCATATGAGTGGGAGTGGCTTAAACAACTTAAAACCCTTTTTATTTTTTTAATACATTCATTTAATACATTGTAAAGGATTCAGCTCCAGTATTCATCGAATTCATTACATCTGAATTCAGTCAAAACAACACGTCTTGCTAGGATGTATTCAAAGACAGCAAACAAAGTAACTGTGGAGGACTAGAGGAGCTATTAGCTCATTAGCTTCTAGATAAAGCAAGTTTAGCTTAACCTCACTAGCTTACTCTATCCCAAGGAATGGAAGACTGGAAAAGGTATTAGCTGATGGAAAACAAGATACAAGTCTGGACTGTTGAGGAGTGTATTAAGTTTATGGTTTCTTTTAGTTTTTGGATAGACGAAGGTTAGCTTAACCTTACTTCCTTATTTTATCATCAAGTCTGAAAGCCTGTAAAGGCTACTGACTTATATAAAATAAAACCAAAGCGATAAGCAAGACAGCAAACAAGGCAAATATTGAGAAATAGAGCTTCCAGTAGGACTGTTATCTTTTGGACACCGAAAAAGCTGCTAGCAGACAAAACCAAGATTATACACAACTATAGCAGTTCAATGCAATACTAAGCTAAATATCTTCTGGCTCTGGCATTATATTTAATGTATATGTAAGAGGGCTGTGTTGATCTCATGTCTTCATTGCCTTTATATTTTACACTTCTATCATGTAAGGTACACCTGACAATAAAGAACTCAGCTACACCTAGTTTTACTGTAGCTGGCTATTTGGCTTATTTGAATAGTCGAACCAAATGTAGTTATGTATGAACCCCTCAGAATTTATGTATGATTGTAATTTTTGTTGCTTTGAGCCATAAAATCTATTTTACATAGTACTTCCGCTTCATTTGTTTGTGATATGTTCTTGAGTTATATAATTTCATAACACACTTCCTGAAAAAGTATCCTTGTTTGTCATTCGAGTCATAATTCTTAGTTCTTAATTTAATTACAGTTCTGCTGCCACAGCACAGCCCAGGGCTGCATAGAGGGGAGACCACATATGAATTGCAACCAAAAATACGTTTATTTTACAGAGCGAAAGCGAAAACCAACATAAATAAACCGAGCATGTCAAAACCAAACAAGCTGGGGACCAAGAGAAAATGATGGGCTAGCACTGTAGCACTGTGGGAGTTAGACCTGATCAGATGAATGGTTCCACCACAAACCCTGAGCACTGAAAAGCACTGAAAAATGATCATTTACAGATAAATCCGGAGTGCTACACTGAGTCACCAAGTAACGTTTTTAGCTTTATAACATCAGCTGGATGCAAAACTGTACATGCAGTGTAACGAAAAAAGTCTCCCACCATTTTTTGACGCACAAACCTCACAAATATCTGACGTTCATCCAGCTTGAACATCCATAACCATGCAAGCAGGTATATCAAGTATATCAGATTTGATAAGGACTCAGTTAAGGTTATAATATACACTCACAGCCATTTTATTAGGTACAGCATAATATATTAAATTGGAAAAAGTGTTGGAAACATTCCTCAGAGATTTTAGTCAATATTGACATGATAGTATCACACAGTTGCTGCAGATTTGTTGGTTTTCATGAATCTCTTTCCCCAGCTGTGGAGGTCAGTTGAATACAGTGGATCCATGCGTTCCTGCTGTTTACACTGATCGTTGATGTTTCCATTGAAATGTTGAAGCAGAAATTGGGACTCATCAGAACTAGGCAACATTTTTTCAGGCTTTTATTGTCCTGCTTTGATAAGCCAGTGTGAGTTGTACTCTCATTTTCATCAAACTGGAGTGGCACCCAGCATGTTCTTCTGCTGCTGTAGGCCATCTGCTTCAAGGGTCCACATGTTGTACGTTCAAAGATGCTCTTCTGCATACCATTACTTTAACCGCAACTTTGTAGTGTGTCTGATAAAGCAGTTGATGAGTATATATAAAAAGAAAGGCACTGTGTGCATCAAGGCTCAAATTCATGCCTGAGGAAAATTAAGATATCAATTTATGTTTAAAGTGTGGCATTAGTGGATCAACATAAAAAAGAATCTGTCTGCACGCCTTGATGTCATTTCAGGCTTTTGTTTTCTTTGAACTACTATACAACATGTGGTAATGACCAATACTGCTATTACATGTCTGTCTCTCTTTTTGAATAGTTTTGGCTCCAATTCTGAATCAAGCCTGCACCAAAACTGGCAAGCAAATAACCTCAAGCTGGATAACAAAGTCACAGGGGCTTTATCAGTTCAGTTTAGCCAAAACAATACAGTTCTAGACAGGGTGTGCCCATTAAAGTAAAATATCGGAAAACATGGCAAAGCACTGAATGAATAGCTATCTTATTTAATATGACCGCACTGTCACGGCAGGGTTGCATCCACACAGACTTCACCGGGTCAGATAACCAGAGAGACTAAACTTTACCTTCATCAGTTCAACAGAAGCAGTAAGGACATATAGGAAAGGAGACAGAGTGATAAAGAACCACTTGAATCCTGTTATATCTTTTTTTTACCCAGTTTATCCTTTGTTGTTTCCAGTGCTCCACTCTGACAACCACATACCAAATCTCTGTCCTGATCTAAACCAGACCATTGATCCCTGACCTCACTTTTTGTCTGTGGATCTGTTTACGCCTCTCTGGTAAACCTGGAGCCTTCCAGTAAAGACACCCTGTTTTAACCTGTGACACCCATGTGTTAAATTAGCTTTAGAGCTGTCAGACTTGACTCACAAAAACAGTCAATCGCTCTCTTTTCATTTGCAACTTCCTCTAAAAGTATTCTCTCTTCAGTCTATTCCATATTAAACACATACAAAATTCTTCTGTCTCATCTTGGCCATCTGCAGACTTTCCCGCCTCCATGCAGACTCTAACAATTACACCTGGAGCTTCTTGGAATCAAGCAAAGTCATTCCTTTAATCATGAGCGTCCTCAGAAACACCCTCTTGCGTTGTGTCTGCTCTTGTCATTTTCACGACATGGGAACAATGGCAAAGACATTTCTCGATATCTGATCTCGTGCTGTTAGCGCTTTAGCGGCGTCTGAGTCAACCTCTGCACCTGGTAGGCATGTTACACACACCTGTAAATTGTCTACACACAAGTGTTTTCCATGTGAGTCATTATGAGCTTCTTCACGGCTCAGTCACATAGAGTAAAAATATCATGGCAACCTCCTTGCGACAAGGAAAAAAATCAGTGGTTTCCTGATGATTACATTCATTTTTTTATGGCAACCACTTCTGATCACAAAGCGATTGTACGGCAGGAAACTTGTCTCCAAACCACTGTGGTCTGACTCAGACTTACAATCACTCTCATACAGATTGGTGAAGGTTTTTTCTATGTTTTTCCTATGTAAATGCTTTCTATCTAACATTTATACGCTAATCGATGCATCAGAGAACAACTTGGGGTTAGTATCTTGCCCAAGGACGTTTGGCGTGCAGACTGGAGCAGACGGGATTGAACCCCTAATTTTCTGATTAGTAGGTGATCTCCTGAGCCTCAGCCCCCCCAAGCAGGTGTTTATGTAATTTTGCAGCTAAATCACCATCCTGCACCAACTTTGTCCCTGTTTATGAAGGAATTTCAATTTCACATCTATGACATTTTGGCTGGACTCTGAATGAAAGAAGTTGATGTGAATTTCTGTTTAATGTCCCTGCTCACTGGGACACGTAGACATGAGCACATTACCCCTGTTCTCGCCTCTCTACACTGGTTGCATGACCATTGTAGAATTCATTTTAAAATTTTATTGTTTGCTTTTAAAGTTTTAAATAGCCTGGCTCCTACTTACCTGTCAGACCTTCTACACCTATACACTCCACACTCAGATCAACTGACCAGTCACTCCTTGCTGTCCCCAGGTCGAGACTGAAACTCTGGGGGGGGCGAGCTTTCGCTGTTGTGGTTCCCAAATTATGGAATAAGTTCCCCCTCCATATCAGCCTGGCCCCAACACTTAAAATCTTCAAATCACTTTTAAAAACACACCTTTTCTCTAAGGCATTTTAGGAGTGGTATCAGTGTCACTTTGTAGTTCGTTTTAGTCAGCCTTTGGGCGTTCTTAAATGTATCTTATCTTTTGTTAAATTTATTTTATTTTATTTATTTATTTTAAATCTGTCTTTATTTTTGCCTTATTTAATGTACCTATTTAAATGTTTTGTCTATTGTATTCATGTTTTAATATTTATTATCTCCTATTGCATCTTTTTAATTGTTGTCTCTGTTTTTACTGGAAAGCACTTTGGTCAACTGTGTTGTTTTTAATGTGCTCTATAAATAAAGTTGGATTGGATAATGTTAATGTTCTTTTGTGCACGTAGACTACAACACATTTGCAATCACCACAGTTAGTCACCATGTTATCACAAACAGATTGCATGTACTTGCATGTATTGGACTGTCAAGCTGCAGTCCCTCTGATCTGCAGCTTGACTCCATTTAATAGCAAACTGATCACAGACTGATACCAGGCTGACTCCTTATCCTTTCTTATTGACTCGCCACAGTCAGTAAAGACTGAAACTGCTCTGGTCACGTTTTCCCTGGTGTGACTGTGCTGTTATGCTTCTGTGTGGCATATTGTCACGGGCTGTTTTTAGGTTTTCTCTGTGATTCTCTGCTCATCCATGTTGTCTGCACATTCAGGAATGACTACCACGTAGAAGTACAACATGAGAAGCTTTTAATGGTGTGGCTTAGGGGTTAACAATGTTATCTAACAGCAAACGAGTCCTTGTTTTCAAACCTGGGAACTCTGTGTAGCCTGCATGTCCTCTCTGCCACTGAAAAAAAACACTCTAGGTTAATTATTGCTAAATTTACCAAGATACACTACTAGAAGAAATGCTTTTATCTCACTTCCTGGTTATAAAAGTCTGTAATTGTTAGCCTTTTTTGTCCCCGTAATTAGTTTTCTGAAGTGGTCACAACATGGGTTCTCCCTTGCTCGTTGTTGCAGTAAGAATGAGTTAATCTGTGAGTACATCATGAATGAAGGTCCTTGTGTCAGTAGCTTTAATGGGAGTTCCACTGAAATTCCTCTGTGATGGTTTGTCCTCCTAATGAATAAGGTGCTGAGTGATAAAGTGCAGCAGGGGTCACATATTTGACAAATCCTTGGCCCGGCCTGTACATTAGACCTCTCAGTGGTCTTCCTTTGCTTCTGTCAGCCCTGCTCTGATTTAGCACTTTCTGTGGGTGTTCTGGACTCTGAGGCCAGAACAGGGAAATTATGGTCCAGCAGAACAAAATCCCTACAGTCCCTCTGATCTGCTCAAGCCAGCCGAGCTCATTTTAACCCCAGTGAAGTTTCAACTCAACATCAGATGATCACGAGTCATACTCTGCATTAACAGCAAACACAACCCTTGTGACCAAAGAGAGTACCGTCCAAACAGAAGAGTGATGACCTTTTAGGTCACTTTCACACTGCCAGATTAAATGCCATATATGAGCATGCACATGTGACACTTTTCCCATCCACATACAGTATTTAGCAAGAGTGAGAGTAGAGCCATTGCAGAACATTGATGATAAGGCAGGTATGACTGGCTTATGAATTCCCAGACTCCATCACAGTCAACTGCATTATTACACAAGGCTGATAAGGGGGATGAAGTAGCGTAAACAGAGGCCGAGCATTGCTCAACCCATTTCCAGTTAACTTTTCTAAAAAAGCTTTCGTACTCATCGTGTCACTCTCTCCTGTCCATTTCAGGATGGAAACAGACAAGGCTGAACAATTATTTCCTTTGATTTTAAATCCTGATAATGATGTCTTGATGTACATAATAGTTAATATTGAATGGAAAACATAGTTGCAAAGACAGCTATGAAAATGATCAACGTATACGCAAGAAAATGGAGAGGAGGTGATTGCAGTAGTTTATGCCTCGTCTATGCAGTCTTTAAAAAGTTTCACAGATATATTTACACAAACTATGATGTGCCTTTGAAGTTTTTCAGGTTAGCGTGCAACTGGGAGGGGAACTTAATGGTGCGTGATGACTATCAGGGCAGTAACAGGCAAAGATTCTTGGCACTGGGTCAGGACCTCTGAGGTTTTGACCTAACTGGCATTGCTACCTGTCAAACATGGTGACCAAGGAACATCAAACAGTTGGATGGGCACTTTCCCGTTCATATTTCACAATCATTACAGTACAAGTCAGTTAAACCAATGATGTCATAATGTGAGTTTAATTTGTTGGGCAACCGATATCAGACCCATAAATAAGACTAGTGTTATCTGTGCCTTACCTGTATCATAATATGGCTGGTTTTCCCAACACCGTGACAATGTTTATTTTACGTGGAATCACTGCTTTATTGTGAGCAAAGAATAACATTTATATTATATCCTGCAATGAAAGAAAAACACCTGGGTTAGAGGTATTAGTGTAGTGCTATTTGCGATGGAGTTATAATTTGGTTCTAAGACTATTTCACCAAGTTTACTTTCTTCAACTACAAGAGAGTTAAAAGCGATCAAATATCAGACTTAATTTAAGACCATAAAGTATAACCGGGAAGAGGCCCCGGGGCAGACCCAGGACACGCTGGAGAGATTATGTCTCTCGGCTGGCCTGGGAACGCCTTGGTGTTCCCCCGGATGAGCTGGAGGAGGTGGCTGGGGAGAGGGAGGTCTGGGCTTCTCTGCTTGGGTTGCTGCCCCCGCGACCCGGCCCCGGATAAGCGGCAGATGATGGATGGATGGATGGATG
>VURO01018194.1:16169-37817 GCA_015108175.1 Pelvicachromis taeniatus
GCTCAGAGTGGAGCCGCTACTCCTCCGCATCGAAAGGAGCCAGTTAAGGTGGTTCGGGCATCTGATAAGGATGCCTCCTGGGCGCCTCCTGGGTGAGGTGTTCCATGCATGTCCCACCGGGAAGAGGCCCCGGGGCAGACCCAGGACACGCTGGAGAGATTATATATCTCGGCTGGCCTGGGAACGCCTTGGTGTTCCCCCGGATGAGCTGGAGGAGGTGGCTGGGGAGAGGGAGGTCTGGGCTTCTCTGCTTGGGTTGCTGCCCCCGCGACCCGGCCCCGGATAAGCGGCAGATGATGGATGGATGGATGGATGGATGGAAGTATAATCTTCTTCATCGATTTAAGAACTTAAAGTATAACCTTCTTCATCGATTCTTCCTTGTGTCTTCTCTCTATGCCGTGTAATGCTGCAATAATAACTGTGTCCACAGGCCAGATTTTCTAACACTCAAACACACTAACACAAATGCCTCTTTTTGCATTAAAAAGCTACCGATGGGATTTAATGAAGAGGTACAACATCAATTTGGGGATGGAAAGGCGTGGACACAGGGGACACTTCGATAATTGGCCTTAACGCATATGTTTTTAGAGGAGTTTCCCTTCTCCTGCTACAGCAGCTTGAAGTTTGCAGCATGCAGCTTAATATTGGATTAAATGTTTGAGGGCACAGTGCTAAAACTTTTGCTCTGTGGCGTAACTCTTCACTCAGCACTCACACTGAGTGTTTAGTGTTCCTTCCTGCTCCTCATTGATAATGCTAGTGTGTTATAATGAAACCAGGCAGAACTTAACTGAGTTTCAGGTTTTTACATGTATTATTGTGTATTAAAGATGTTTATGGATCATTAATCTTTGTGAAACAATGGGTGCATTGCTCATTTTCAATAGTGAAACTGTCCTTTCAATTTTCGGAGGTCAGCTAAGGTGTTAGGCTGGAATAATGACTTTTAGCTTACCGACCAGCATGAATGACGGAGTGTTAACAAGCTAGCATGATTTTTTTTATTTAACGCTTAGAAACCTGCTGACCTAGCTATAAAAAGCAAAATCGCATGTTTTTGGATATTTAGAGAGCACATTTGTTTGTATACATTTTAAGGAAATAAGAAATATGTTAAGTGGTGATATTCTAAAATGTTATTTTCCATATTTTTTCATATTCAGTGGAGCTACTTCTTTCCACTACTTCCAGTGTCAGTGCTACGCTAACCTGGCACCAGCTTCATACGTACGCTGAACTAGTCATTCAAGAAAGGATCCATAAAAAGGCTAATACAGTTGTCTTGTCACATTTTTATACTGGAAAGAGCTGCAGCTGAGGTGAGTTTTCACCAAATGGTGACATTTTAAAATGTCCATATTCTGTCTCCATTCTCAGTGCTAACTGAAGTTTAGCTAACTTTGTCCTATTTTCAGTGCTGTACTTGCATCATGTGTTCAAAATAAAATGTAAAAAGATGTTGTTGTTGTGTCAGGCTTAAGCTAACCCCTGTTATTCTCCTTACAAATAATATACCGTGGTCAACTATCATCCTCATACCTGAAGTTTTGTTTTCTCTGTTGGGTGTGGCAGCCATAAGATCCAGACAAAGTACAATCATTTAACACCACTACAAAACAAACAAAACCGGGGGGG
The DNA here is from genome assembly GCA_015108175.1 of Pelvicachromis taeniatus. Classification (NCBI taxonomy): domain Eukaryota; kingdom Metazoa; phylum Chordata; class Actinopteri; order Cichliformes; family Cichlidae; genus Pelvicachromis; species Pelvicachromis taeniatus. The sequence goes on from VURO01018194.1 coordinate 17,811, forward strand.
AAAAAAACAAAACAGAAACCAAAACTAGTCATAATCCGGTTTGGATTTGTATTTTTAGTGATTTCAGGAGAAGAGAATTTCTTTAATCTGTTTATCTGTTCTTCACTTTCTACTGACTGTCCTCCAAATATCTGAGAGACTTGCAGGTAAGCTTAAATCCATGTTTGTGAAGGAGCTTCTTATGAAGCCACTTCATTGCTATGCTTATGAGGAATCCCCTTCTTTGCCGGCTCAATGGCAGAGCAATAGTATTTCTGATTTTATCAGGAGCCCTTTATCCTTTAATATCCTGCTGCATATTCCTTCCTAAAAAACAAACAGAAAAATGTGGAGCAACAGGGACACTGAACAACAAAACCTTAAGCAGGATCTTTATCTGGGAACTGTGTGAAGGAAGCTAACTTTACATATAAAACTGATTCATTTCTGTTGTTTAAACACTGCAAAACAGCAATCTGACAATGACGAATATTACAGATCACATATCTGTACTGTTTGTGTGAAACTGTGAAGAAAACAAAGAAAAGATTTAATTCCTTGTTATAAGACCACCAAGTAGAGGAATGTGTCTGGAATGTCCTTGTGTTAAAAAGCTGCAGGGGGGCCCCTGAAATATGTTTACTGGTGTAGAAAAGTCATTGTTCTTACATATCTACTAACCAGACTGTGGAATTGTTCCTTTGTTTGACCATATCCTTTATGGGAGGGGGACAATCAGGCACACATCCGGCTAAGCAGAACAGATAACATGCTGGAGTACACATAACATCTGGAGCTAACACCTTGAGAACTCTTTTCTCATTTAACTGATGTTTTTTTTTATTCAGGTTTAAACATCAAAGCTTTACAAGATCAAGCGTTGCATTTGTGGTATGATCACAGTACCTCCAGTAGGCCATGTTATGTTCGATTTGAAAATGTACTTTTACTTCAAAGCAACGGGAACAGCATAAAAATAGCTTTAGCAATAATCAGCTATGTTTAGTTACTGGTTAATGGGTAAGAGTGCTGACAAACACAGAAGATGACATTTTTACACAACAGAAGTGCAGTCAGTCATATGACGTGCCACACTCCTCTAGGTGTGAAATGACCTGATCTCATCAGCTGTAATGACCAGAGTGATGTTATCACTTGAGCATGTGAGCACTCACTGAATTGGTGTGCCACTTTTGGGTGTGTCGCTTCTATAGGGTGGGGATTATGATGAGTCTAATGTGGGAGTCGAAAGGAGGTATAGATGTTTATGTAACTCACTACTGTTGATCCTGACTACTGGAAGTATCACCACAAAAAATGTGAGCCCAGGCCTAATATTGTTTTAAGCAATCCTTCACTGTGAGTAAAAGTTTTATTCTCTTTAAAGGTTTTTTTGGTAAAATTAACAAGCAGAACTTAGACTTTACTGTTCTATCAGTAAAGCCCCAAATTTGGGGCCATTCTAGTCTCATATAGGAAAAAGGAGTTTTATCATTCTAATATAATTCAAACATCAAGTTACTGAATACCACAGAGTCAAGATTTACCAACTTAGGGAGCCTTGAAGGACAAAGGCAGGTTCTGAGTAGTAAGTGTGGCTGAGGCCAGTGGAAAAAAAGGGAGGTGACAAAGGCTAGGAGGAGTGGTCAGAGGGGCGGACCTGAGGGCCCACAAGGTTTATATAGTTTAAAAGCTTTCCCTCTCCTCCTGCCTTGTGTCTGTGAGCTCCAATTTCTGCCTGCCCAGGCTGTGCCTCTGTCTCTCTTACTGACAAGTCTCTCTCACTGAGTCTCACACTATAGCGACAATGCAAACCTCCAGGCATAGTACATACTCTGTGCGCTCCTCCACTAGTAGCAGGGCTCCTGCTATGTCCATCACTCGCACCTCTGCTCCGGTCTACAAATCCACCAGCATTCATGGTGGGGCCGGTGGGACCAAAATCAGCGTCTCTTCCAGCTACCGCAGTGGGCTGGGATCCAGCATGGCTGCTGGCTCTGGAGCAGGGGGCTTCTCCAGCAGCATCCAGGTGAGCGGGAACAGCGCCGACATCATGGGCAATGAGAAGTTTGCCATGCAGAACCTGAATGACCGCCTGGCCAGTTACCTGGAGACGGTGAGGAACCTGGAGCAGGCCAACCTCAAGCTAGAGATTAAGATCAAAGAGGCCCTGGAGAAGAGCGGACCCGACTTCAGAGACTACAGCAAGTACCAGGTCATCCTGGACGACCTGCGGAAGAAGGTGAGGAGGGAAATGGGGTTGGGGGAGAATACGAGGGCAGACAGGGGAATGTGACCATTTACGTGTATATAAACAAGAATGAAAGATGAAAGAAGATGAAGATGAAAAGCAGAATGAGATGTGCTATGATAAAAATTTTTAAGAGGATTTGAGTGTACTTGATTATATATTGGTTATATATTTTTGACTAGATATAATCCCATTAGTTCTCAGGGTCCCGTATTGTTTGTAGAATCCTAACAGTGTGGGTTCCCTCATAGTGCTTGGCATAGCGCCACTGCTGCTTTGAGCTGGGGGCTGAGGGTTGGACCGGAAACAGTATGGAGGAGGAATGTTGGATCATCAGGGGTCACAGACGCAGGAAACCAGAGAGAGAATCCAGCGACTGCTTATAAACCCCATACTTCACATCCTTAACTTCCTCCTTGTTTAGTCTTGTTAAATTAACGATGACACTGCAGCAATTTCGCTCTGTGTTCATCCAACAGAAAGTGAGAGGTAAAAGGGAAACTTGTTAGACATAGAAGGATCTATCAGCATTTTATAAGTGACTGGATGTTAATTTCACACTTAACAGATACACGTTATGAAGTCCTTCAGCTGTAATTTCCACACAGGTACAAGATTTCAAAGTAAATAAAGGCATTACACAAGCAGCAAAACCATGTTAATCATTTATTCCAGGTTTCGTTCCACTGACTGCCACAGAAAAAACAACAGGATCACTGAAGCACGAAATCCTCACATTTTACATTCAGGAGTGCTATTTGAGAGCATTAAGTCAGACTTGCCACATGGAACATTCTGGACTGTCAACTATAGCGCAGCGTATATTTGTTTCTTATCACTGTGGGAAAGCGGATTTCTAGTCTAATCTTTCTAATAGGATACTAGCATCAAGGTCAGCAATGTCTTTTTTGAAAGAACGACTTTCCCCCCAATCCGTTAGTTCAAAAAACATTACACAAGATCAAACGCTGTCTGGAATTAGGTTTTGTTTAATCTACTAACAACCGCGGACCTCAGTTTATCCAAACAGACGAAGGTTGAACACGCCTACTATTTCATCTGGAATGATGCAAAACTCTCAAAGAAATTTAACAGAAACTAAAAAGAAATTTAGTTCTAACATGAAACAACTACCCTTGCAAACACAGACTTCCATGTGAAGTCAATGAGCACACACACCAGCACAGCCATAGTCACCACCATCCTAATGCAAATTGTCTACTGAAAAGATCCTGTTCCTTAGCACCAACAGCCTGGCAGCCACTGATTGGCTCATCCTGGATACCACCTCTGCCATCCATCCCAGCCCTTATCTTTCACATCTGTCAGCTAGAACAAATATCCCAACCATTTAGTTTCTGAAGCAGCTGCCACTATTCACATTTACACACACAGACAGTGACACTCCTCTAACTGTAAACCCCAATAAACTTTTATAGTTTTCTATGAAACAAATGTTAGCTCTGGTAAATACTCTTACCGCTAAACAGTACACATAACATGAGTAGGAAATTAATTTTATCGATTCATAACATCAGGCTAGTTTTGAACTACGCTCTTTGAGTTTGATTTAGCGAAGATGTTTGTTCGCTTATAGTATAGCAATAGCTAGCAGCTGGTTGATATAGCCAAGCAGCACTGAGAAGCGCAAAAATAAAAAAGAATATGTGGCCTAGTCGTTGACTTGGTGCGGTACTCGCTTTTTCCCCTAACATGAAGTCTTACCAAAGCTAAAAGGCTCTAAGGTATAGTGTTTTCAGGCTTTATGCTAGGCTAACTGGCTGTTGGCTGTAGCTTAACATTTAGCAAACAAATCTAATTTTAGTGTCCAGCTTCTCATTTAACTTTTCAAAGTCTGTCAAGATGTTATTTTAAGATAATATTAAATATAATATTCAAATTTCTATACAGTACCAGTTCAAACTAAAGGTACCTTCAGGTGCTTCTAATAGTAGGAAAAATACATTCTTAAGCAATAACACAAAACGACAATAATAAAATATAGACAATAGTGATTGTCTGTCTTTGTTGACTCTTTTGTAATTGCTTACTCTACTGTTAGTTGCCTCATGTCTCAACTTTGCAACTGAAATAACGTTTTGCTTTTGTTGTCTGGTTCTAGGTGTTTGATGCCACTATCGACAACGCTCGTCTGGTTCTCAACATCGACAATGCTCGCCTGGCAGCTGATGATTTCAGAGTCAAGTAAGACCCGCCTGCTTTGCCGCTGGCACTGTAAAACACCGAGCTAGACAACTGCTGGCACACCCTCTTTTAGTGCAGGATGGGTTGGAGGACAAATACAGTGTGGAGATCTAAAGGAGGAGTCAGTCATCAGTCATGTAGTTGTAAATCGTCACCTTTGAATCACAACTGCTGGAGTTGTGTCATAAATTATATGTAGTTGCATACAGAGCTGACCATAAAGTTAACAATATTATACGCTGACCAAATAATGATGTAGACTGACATTTTCTAAACATACGCAGTTCACACAAGCACATAAATAATAATGAACAACTCTAGACAAAGTACGGCAACTCTCTAAATAAGTGTAGCAACATGTTTAACAAAAATTCGAATGAGTAAATTTACAGGTACACTGAGTTCATTCAACCTTGTGAATGTGAGCAGCTGTACCAGACTCTGGCGTTATCCTGACTGCTTTGCCCTCACCTGTTTAGATTTGAGTCCGAGCTGGCCATCCGCCAGTCTGTGGAGGCCGACATTGTCGGTCTGAGGAAAGTCATCGATGACACCAACTTGACCCGCATGAACCTGGAGAGCGAGATTGAAGCGCTGAAGGAGGAGCTCATCCACCTCAAGAAAAACCATGAAAATGTGAGTTTGATTACGTTTTAAAGTTTTTGAACTTCTTTCAAAAAAAAAAAAGTCAAATATAAAATATTTAATTCAAGTTCTGGTTTTGTACATTTACTCAATAAAAGTCAGTCTGTAGCCTATATTCGTGCTGCTTTCGACATAGTCTAACGCTTCTTTTAAAATAATTTAAACAAACATGCATAATTATACATTTGCAGATCCGTTCATCTCATTAACCCTTCTCATTGTACCCATATGTGCTTACGTTACACATGCAGTGAAAGCCACGACTACAGCCCACACAACCCTGAGTAGGATGTTGGAAAACAGTCTTTAGAACGTTGGTGGGAAGGCAGAGGTTGCTTAAGAAATCTGAAATATCTGTATGTGAATTCTGTGGGAAGCCTCATCGTAAAACTGGTTCCCAGCCACAATTGGCAACAGAGAAAGCTCCAAAGAATTCAAATGACTATGATTTGAGTACATAAGCCAAAACAACCATTTGTTTACTGAGGGAAATATTAAATTAAGTGTTAAGGGACTCAGGCACAGACCTGTATATTTGCCTGACTGAAGCGTGTGATTATGGTTGGACAGAGGCTAAGAGTCACCACTGGGTCACAACTCAGTTAAAGTGGTAGGATGAAAAAGAATTAAGAAGTATTATATGTACTTGAAAGCAGTTAGGTAAGCAATAAGAGTGAAGACTTCTTGCTAATAATCTTTCTGTTGACTTTCTTTCTTTAGGAGGTTATCGAGCTTCGTAACCAGATTTCCCAGTCTGGAGTCCACGTGGATGTCGACGCTCCTAAAGGCCAGGATCTGGCTCAGATCATGGCAGAAATCAGGGCCAAGTATGAGAAGATGGCACAGAAGAACCAGGAAGAGCTGAAAGCGTGGCATGAATCTCAGGTAAACGATTAGCAAAGAAAAAATCAAGTTAAAAATATATTTTTAAACTCTTGACTAACTTGTCTTTTAACTTCAATCGCTGTTTCAGATAACAGAAGTGCAGACACAGGTGACACTGAACACAGAGGCCCTGAAAGGTGCCCACACAGAGGTGCACGAACTGCGCAGACAGATACAAACTCTGGAGATTGAACTGGAATCACAGAAGAGCCTGGTGAGCAGTCTGCCCTTCATTTACCTCTAAACACGCTTATCTGAACTCTCCACATTGCCCAGCTCAGCACTCTCACTTCAAGTCTCTCGTGTCTATTCTGTTGACACAAGCGCTGCACTCCGGTGATTCGTCTCTATGGAGCTGTCATCGCTAATCTGAGTCCACTGTATAAATGTAACCCCTTCATGTCGCTTACAGAAAGCCTCTCTGGAGGGCACGCTAAGAGACACGGAGCTCCGTTACAACATGGAGATGGAGTCTTTCAACACCGTCATCCTGGGTCTGGAGGCAGAGCTCACACAGCTGCGAAGCAAAATCCAGGTGCAGACGCAGGATTATGAGGCCCTGCTCAACACAAAGATGAAGCTGGAGGCCGAGATCGCAACATACCGACGGCTGTTGGACGGTGGAGACTTCAAGTGCGTAGGATAGTTTTCCTGTCATTTAGAAGTCTAAAAGTAGAAACGACCTGGAAGTTAACTGAGTATTAATGTTTTTACTTAGGCTCCAGGATGCTCTGGAAGAGCAGAAAACAACAGTGACCAAGACCAAAAAAGTGATGACCGTCACACAAACGCTGGTGGACGGCAAGGTGGTGTCCTCCAGCACAGAGACCAAGAACCTCTGAATGCAAGGAGCAAACAGCTGATTCTCTCACCAATCACTGTCACAGCATTATAACATTAACTGGTCAAATTTTACCTCCTTGCTTCTTAGTAATACAGCACTAACAACAATAAGACCCTTCAGCCGTCTCTACCAATAGTTTTACTTCCTGGGTATACAGCTCTTCAACAGGCTGCTAAAAAAACTGGATCAGAAGAAAACAAAATCATTTTTTATTTATTTCATCACGAGTTATTTATGTGTTTGTGTGTCGACATGCAGATGTTTACAAACGTTTCAAATTGGAGAGCCTGTTCAAAAACCAAAAACTTCAAGGTGTTATTTCAAAGTCATAAGAATATCAGAATTAATGAAATTATTTTTATATTTCATCATCTTTTTTTGTTTTCTTTCTGTCCAGTTATATCTGCCTGCTTTGCTGTGCTGTTCAGACATTTCAATAAAGTCCATCTGAAATTGTACTTGCTATCACGCGTCTTGTTCATTCAAAAATCACTCGAGATCCACATTTGTTTAGTCTGCTGAGCTCCTGCTCTTTAAAAGACAAGTAAACAGGAACCATAAACCTTTCCTGTTCCCGTAAACACTCACGGAAGCAGCTTAAAAATATTAATAACATAAAACAGGGGAATGGGAATAGGAGATAGGCATGGGATAACATTGTTGGCATAATAGCTGAGCTCCAGGCTCTTCCAAAGCGTTCCCTGTACCACTCAGCTGAATGATACTGATAGACTTTTACAATATTTACCATTTGAAGTTATACCTTTGCTAGAGTATTTAGAGTTTAACACTTCATGGGCAATACATCAATGCATTTACAACCAAACTTGAGCTAATTATTCAGCTAATGCTAGCATAGTGAAATAACTAGCAAATGGTCCCTAAACAGCCCACCGGGCCTGATGGAGATTAACCTTCAGCTCCCGTTATTCATTATATACCGGAAAACTGGATTAATATGGCTTCCTTTTGCAGCACTATTATAAATCTGAATTTAAGATTATTCCTACTTTGACAACTTAGTATTTGACTTTTCTTGTTATGTACTTATAGATATTGTGTGTGAGTGCACTACGATTTTGCACTTTCCCTCTCTGTCACACTCTGTGCCTTTTATGAATCACCAAAGTGAGAATATCCCCACGTCGGTGAAAGTTGGTGCCAGTACTTACGTTCTGATACCCACCCGCTGTAGTAGCCGTTTTTATAGATCTGAGCATCTACTGCTTCAGATGAGGGTCTGGTCTTTTTAATGTGCCATTTGGAAACGCATGAGCACCAACTCCCTCCCAGAAACGACTGTTTAGTTCACTTATCACTCTTTGACTTTACAGCTTTTTACTGATGCTGTTCATGTGTACCACGTCTACTAAGCTAGGTTTTAATGTACGCTACAGCCTATAGACTCACTGCATGTCAGACACCAAATTACAACAAAAAGCGAGTGACTGTGTGAAGTGTAAAAAAAAACATCCAGAATGCAACGATTTTTGAAAAACTGCCATTTTAAGAAAATTGCTTACTTAGTCTGATTTTGCCACCAGCAGAAAAATAGTGTCAAAAGAAGTTGGAACAGGGATAAAACAAGACCAGAAGAGTAAGTGGTAGTAAAAAGAGAAAGCTGGAGGAACAAGTGATTAGGGTAACTGCCTTCCTCTTGTTTGTATATACTCCTCTTGTCACAGTTGGTGTAGCGCACCCACAATTTTGATGTACATGTACAATGACCGTACAAGGCTATTCTATTCTATGATTATTATTAAAAACAGTTTCAGAAAAATGTTCCTCAACATAAAATTTTGAAAAATTATGGATGCCGTGATTCTGAAGAAGAGGATGACAAGATTAGACTTTGGCAGAAAACATCTAAAAGAGTCTGCTCACTTCTGACAAAACTCTTTGGACAGATAAAACCGAGATTAAAATGCACTAGAAGTAAGTGCATTTTAAGAAAAGTACAGAGGAGGAAATGAACAGCTCACGATCCAACACACGTCACATTATATGAACGGCTGACTATGTTTGAAAAGAAATGTCTGTAATTCCTAAACAATTCATGAAATATTTAAATCCTTTGAATTAAAGCTCAAAGCTTATCTTATCTTGGTTGTTTGATTTAAAATCCACTGTGCATGTGTGCACTTATACAGCTCCTTTAGATTATCTGTGCTACTGCATAGTTAGCATTTAGCATTAAGCCTTGTGTATATTGCTACACTAATCAAAGGCAACAATCACTTTACAGGGTTAAAAGCTATATTTAGTAGCCAACGCTATGACAAAATAACCCTGCATAGTAAAACCAACCAGTTTTGATTGATTATTTGTACTTGACACAGTAAACGTATTGTCTGCCTTGCATATTTTAATTTAATTAAAAGCTTAATTATTAATACTATAATTTTTCTAAATTTCTGAAAGTTTCACTCATGGTATTTTAAATTCTGTGCAGTGTTTTAGTTTGTGCCTTATCAAATCAGCCGCTCTTCCTCGATTTCCTGGATTATTTTTCTTTGGCGCATAACGAAGCATGCCACTGCCAACTTAAACTAATACATTCGTACCAATCATGATTGTAAAAAGGATATTCTCAACATGCGAGTGTGTGTGTCCATGTGTTTGTTAGAGCACAGTGTAGTCATGGTGACACCTACTGTAGTGAGATCTATCACAGGGTTTCAAGGGCTTGTGTCCGGTGTTTTTATTGCCAATAGAATAAGATAGTGTTAGTAGAATAGCGTCACAGCCATTCAAGACAAAAAAAATAAAGCTTTCGAGTTTCAAGATAGGTGTGATCTGACCCATCCTGAAGGGCCCATTGTCCTTTCCCAGTTTATATTCCCCTGTCCCACAGTGTTTTTCATTCTCAATATATTTGTAACTCCACACATGGGAAATGTTGACAATATAATCCATGTTTATAATACACGTATTATTCTGGGGGTGGGTGTTAGGTGCGGTTCAAGGGGTTTCAACGAAAATATATTTCTATTTATTTATAGTACTGGGGGGGGGGCGCCTATAGTAAAGGTAGCATATTTAATCAGATTTGTTGCCCCCTTTCAAAATTAAATAAGATATTTTAAAAAATAGAAAATGTCCAGACGCACCGTTTCCACTGAGGGTCATATCAAGTTATCAGTTCATTTACACGCTATCAAAGTGAAAACAGCAGTGCACTTTTTACTTGTGAAGTGGGTGGTTGGGAGGACAAAGTCTAAGCAAGAAGGTAAAAGGTAACAATTTAATATAGATAGGAGAGGAGTTTCAGGAAGAACTATTGCCTTTCAGAGTTGTATATAAGACCTCAGACTCCACCTTCATACTCCACTCTGCTGCCACACTCCTCAGTGCCACTTATTCCTCTGATTGATCAGCACACTTCTTCTAGCAATGGAGCCTCTGTTTAGACGCCAGTCTTCTCAAAATCTTGTTTATAGTTCACCTGCAGTTCCCAGATCCCTACACGTGGAAAAGTCCTACGCCCACAGTGTAACTGGAGGAGCAGGCGGCCGTGGAACCAAGATCTCCAGTGCCAGCTATGGCTCGCGTTTTGGCAGCGGCTTTAGCGGAGGATACGACTACCAGTCCTTGTCCTCCGGATCCACTTTTGGAGCCATGGGCATTGGAAACGAGAAGCATGCCATGCAGCACCTGAACGACCGCCTGGCCAGCTATCTGGAGACAGTGAAGAATCTGGAGAAGGTCAATGAGATGCTGGAGATCAAGATCAGAGAGACCACCGAGAAGAGAGGTCCCTTGGAAGGGAGGGACTACAGCAAGTACCACACTATCATTGCAGGCCTCAAGGCCCAGGTGAGCCAATGAAACATTTAATCTAGGTGATAATCTAGGCATTCAAGGGTTCTAGAGTAATGAAAATGTTTCACAGAATCGGAAATGTCCTCAAAATAAATGGTCAAAATTAGCTGATTAAGTATTTGTTTAGGTAGCTATGGTATACTAGTTCTCACAAATAATTCTTAAGTTGCAGTTTTCTTGCATTTCAGTTTTGTTAAACGGACCCAGAACTACAACTCTTTCCTCGTAAATGCCAAATAATATTGTTCAATCTGGTGACTGTAAACTTTATTATTATAGTGTCCTAGATATCACTAGAATACCTGATTTCACAACATTTATTACCTGTGGGCTCCTATCGCTGTCTACCATTTGCAACTCATCAAATTGAAAGTCACAGTTTGCTTATCATCAAAATGAATGCAGAAGAGTACATCTCTTCATACAATTGTGTCACCAAATACCATTATTTTATTTTTTTAGATTCTTGGCATGACTAAGGGCAATGCCCAGCTTGCTATTAGTCTTGACAACGCACGTCTGGCTTCAGATGACTTCCAAACCAAGTGAGTGTCGAGATTTGTGTGCAAAATGAAGGTAATCTCTTCACCAGCGTGAACAGATCTAACATACACTGTATCTCCATAGGTATGAGTATGAGTTCTCCATGAGGCAGACAGTGGAGGCTGATGTTTCAAGACTGAGGAAGATCCTGGATGACACCAATGTTATTCGCTTGCACCTGGAGAGTGAAATCGAGTCCCTCAGGGAGGAGTTGATCAGCCTGAAGAAGAACCACGAGAAAGTATGCGATATTTTATAATTATTTGTATAAAGATTACAGTATTTGGTCTAATCATTCTAAAGTGCAGCATAGTAGTTCAAAGAGAAAAACCTATCTGATAACCCCAATACAGTACAGTGCACCTTAGAAGCAATTTTTTCCTTAACCACTTAGCACAGGATAACCCTATTAACCAAATGTTCAGGAAATCACTCCCTGACTATTTCCTCCTAAACAGGAAGTTCATGACTTGCAAGTCCAAATCGCAGAGGCTGGGGTCCATGTAGATGTTGATGCACCGAAAGGACAGGACCTGGGCAGAATCATGGAAGAAATAAGAGCAAAGTATGAGAAGATAGCGCAGCAGAACCAGCAGGAGCTCGAAGCATGGCATAATTCACAGGTACAGCTGAAATAAGCTGGTGAAAAACATCAGCGTTTTTTTTTACTTGAGTGTGAGTCAAACAGTATTTGTACATCCTTTATACTCCTTTATAATCTTCTATTAAGATCACAGAGGTGCAGGTCAAAGTCACTGAGAGCTCAAAAGACCTGAAGGTGGCCACAAGTTTAATGACTGATACTAGGAGGCGGCATCAAACACTGGAAATTGAGCTCCAGTCTGCACATAGTCTGGTAAGTCTTGGTTTACGTCATTAGTTTCCATTGGTTCTGGGTTGAGATTTAACCCTTTCCTTTGTATACACTCATCATTAGATCTGTTTCTTCTCATAGTCTGGTTCAGACCTGGCAACTGTAGAGTATTACAGGCATCACAAACAGAAAATTTTAAGTTTACCTTAATTCGGTTCAAACACAAATAAATTTCACCAATCAGCACAACGAAAATTTACTAGTTGTGTTTTTATATACAGGTGGTCAGAATTGCTGGTATATAATTTTATATACAAATCTTTATTTCTAGGCTAAAGTATGAAGCCAACACTAGCTTTGTGTTCATGTTTAACACATATCAATTGTCCAGACTAACCTATGGCAAGATTTACAATGGTACTTTTCTGAAACATCAGTCTCCTCATTAATCTCTTCACAGAAAGGGTCCCTGGAGGCTGTGCGTCATGACGTTGAGATGCGTTACAATTTGGAGCTCGAAAAATACAACGCGATAATCCTGAGGCTGCAGGAGGAACTGGCACAGATCCGCAGCAACATCCAGCAAAACGCAAACGAGTATGAGACCCTCCTCAACATCAAGGTGAAGCTGGAGGCTGAGATCACAGAGTACAGAAGGCTGCTGGATGGTGGAGGAGACTTAAAGTGAGTATCAGGTGTGCAGCACAAAGTACGGATGCAATACGAGCTCACTAAGATAGAAGCCTTCTTCATCCCAGGGACGCTTTTGCAAATTTGATTTAAAGTAGCCTCATGCAAACATGGAGCAGCAATGATAGGGAAAGTAGATGCCACTCACCTGTGTCTATGTAATCCTATTACCATCATTTAAATTTCAACTGCTCAATTTTATCATGTTAAAAAAAGGTCACTCACAGGTGGAAAAATATACTCTGTGTGACTAACCGTTTTATATTTCTTCGTTTCACCAGGCTTGAGGATGCAATTGACCCAAAGAAAATCCAAGTGGTGACGGTCACTCAGACTGTGGTGGACGGCAAAGTGGTGTCAGAGAGCAAGAAGAGCAAGGACATCGGACCCATAGCAGATCTGGCATTTAGTTAAGAAGAACTGAAAAAGAAACAACTATAATAAAAATAAAATGCCAACATTTTATTTTGATTGCTTTCTGTGTATGTCTTCAGCTTTTCTTTTAGAGGCAAAATGAGCACGTCAATCATTATTTTGACTGATATTCATAGAAATCCACTGATTAAACTGAGACTTGTGTATTGTTTCATATGTCTCTTAAACTATTAGTTGAACAGAGGAGCCTTTTTAGCTCAGCGGGTGAGCAAGTGACAGTATGGCTGGAGTAAAGCAGCCTAGCTTTTTGCTGTGTGTCTTCCCTTTGTTTGCTTGTCTTTACTGCTCCATTGTCTAATAAAGGCAAAAATGCCCAAAAGTAATCTTTAAAAAACTAATTATTGGTTAAACAGTTTAGAGAGCATGCTTACTGCTTCTTTGTCAAGTCAGGCTAGCTTAGGTTAGCCTGACTATGCACAAAGGTATGTAACCACCAGCACCTCCATATTTCACTAGGTTCATGTGTGATATCATTTACACATACATAAAATGAAAAGTTTCAACTCAAATTTCAGATTAACAGGCGGTCATGTGCTGGACTACTTTTTTGTCACGAGGAGTGAAGTCACTAAACCTCTGTGGGCCTGTGCTAATGTGGCTTTATAGTAAAATATTCATTTTAAAATACACTGACAAGTAATATTTACAAATCTGAAACTTTAATATATCTTAAACATACATTTGAAATAAATAATTAATAAAAAATAAAAATTTCACATACACTAACGTCTGTCTGGCCTCCCGCCATCAACTTCCCGCACATCTGAGTCTGCAGGAAATTCTTTCAGCTTCTGAGAAATTCACTTCGTGACCTGCAGTTCTTTAGCCTTGTCCCATTATAGACTAGAAGGCAGCTATTCCCATGCCATGTCCAAGCCGCTCAGTGAAGTCCTGTGTCTCGGTTTATTTACATTTGCATCTGTCTAATTCCTGAAGCTGTTGGGTACAAACTGTTCTCGTCTGGAATCAGCTGATTTGCTGCTGCAGTTTATGGTAATGATTTTCTCGTGCGTTGCTGATAGAAATGTGAGTTGCAACAGATTTTATAATTGGTTGGGAATGTTTTTGAACTGCTGCGGTTCATTACACACAAATCACAAATCAGTGCCCCGTTCATCATCACAATGTCATGATTTTGCACTGCAGCATTCCACAGACGACACCATTAATCTTCCTGCCAGATTTATATCCAGATTGCTTTCTCAACTGCAGCTGTCGACAAGGAAGGGTCTTCAAATTTATGCTAGCTGCCAGTGCCCTGAAGCTGTTGTGGTGCAAAGTGTGTGTGGCAGCATGGCTGCTGTGAGAAGCTCCTTGTGCCAATCTTACCAACTGTTGTAAATGTGTCCTCTCTGACGCTCTGAGCCTTTGTTGGAGGGGCCTGCCAACCTCTGCAGCCAAGCAATTCATGGCCCAGCTGAAAGAAGGTTAGCAGACAAACCAGAGAGAGCTAAGGAATTCCAGAAAAGCCATAGAAAAGTAGGGAAGAGTGGGAGATATACAGCAGACCTGCACCTCCTATATTCTACCCTGCAATCCTTCAGTAGGCAAATTCATATGAAAGTATGGAAAGTCTTCCAACTACAAAGTTTGTCAGGATCTGGTCAGCTGTGTGCAAATAGTTAATTATAGATTTTGACTGCTGCATTTGATCTAATATGTATATTTCACTCTGCACAGAAACCAGATTTACACAGACAGTCAAGTGAAACTGCTGCTTGATTTTAATGTTAAACCATGTGGCAGCAGCTCACAATAAACCAAAGTGTTGCTTTCATCTGGGTGCAGGTTAAAATACTGCAGATGTAACTTGGTGCTCAGAAGTTTAGGTGATAAACTTCCTCCCGAGAGGCACTGATGTCCAAAGTGTTCAAAACGTGTGCGAGAACATTTAGCTTGTGATAGGTAATGGCTGATAGCTTATTTAGAAAAATGCAGCATTTCTACTGGTGTCAAATATGCAACGTCATTAAGTGTTTCATTTTTTAACAACTCTATCTACTTATTTTGTGCATTTGGCCTTGACATTTTGTTGAATTTAGACAATTGTGACTTTTTTCCTTCAGTCATGCACAAAAAGAGTATTAAGTGATGTTAAGTATTAAGTGAACCTGATGTTTCAGGTTGTTGTTTTTGTTTGTTTCAACAAATTATTATTTTACTGCTATTCTTGCTATGTAGAAAGAAGCCTTTTCTACTCCTAAATGGGCAACATCCAAGTTTCTTGCTTGTTTCTCCAATTGTGAAGTAGCTGTTTCTTGCTTAATGTAGTGGCCATAGAAAAACCACACCATTGGCAGTGAGACTGATTTCATTCTGTCTGTGAGAAGTTACAAAACCCGTCCAGTAAAATGAAAGCTCAATTACACAACTGATAGATTAGGATGAGGGCACTTTTGTTTTTTCTGGTAGTTTTTAGTGGCTTTCACCCGGCAGCTTAGTACCTCTATGAGTACCTGGGAAAACTCTAGCCTGAAGAAGATAATGGGTTATTAAATGAGGCATAAACGCAAAGACAGAGAGTGAAACAAGGGTGAACTTTGAACGATTTGAGATCAAAATCAGATGCAAACACCGCTCGTTTGTTAGCCTAAAGAAATGAGGCGTTCTAGACTTTGGAAAAGGAAGAGATGGACTGACAATGAAGCAGCAGCACTGTCTAAATTCAGCTTTGTACAGCAGTGTGTATTTTGTGCATATGTTTAAGACGTGTCCAAGTTTAAGAAATCAGACCAGTTTTGAAACTTTAGGTAATGAATCATCAAACAACTTTCCGAGTAATTTTAACTTGTGACTTCCTCCAAAATCATAATTTTGTTGTTGTGTATTGTTTATTTGATTTGATGCCTTCAGAAACTCTTATAGCTGCCTTATAATAAAGCCAGAAACTGCAGTTTCCAGAGTGGCCCATGGTGTCAAAAGTAAGGGTTGGAGCTCAAGGAGAAGCCAGTGGACACTCCATATGTATATTCTTAATAACAAGGTAGAAGTGCTTTAAAGAATACCCTCTTTTTATTTTAATTTATTGTATGTCCTGTTCCTCATCCCCTCTGTCTTTTCTCTCTCTCCCTCGCTCCCTTCCTCCCTTTCTTTCTCTCTCTTTCTCCTTTTCCCTTCCCTTAATAATGTCTGTCCCATTAACAACAACTAAAAAATAAAGTGAATAAATAAAGGCCAATCAAATGGATCAATACAGCAAGAACATGATGGTCCATTTGGTAAAATAAATCCGTTGGGCATCTTTCATGGCCTTCAGATAATAATTCTGATAGCGAATGATCCAAAACGGGACACAAAAAAAAATAAATATAAAAAATAAATAATAACGCATACCCTCTTGTCACCTTCTTTTTGAAACCAAAGGAGTCTCTCCAGCCGGACATTAGAAAGAATTTTGGTTTGTTTTTTTTTTTAATTTCAGCATTTGCTTCCCTAAATTTATTCAAACATGTAAAAGCACGATTTCTCACACTAAAAGAAGAAAAACACTACTGACGTCTGATGAGCCTCAGCTTATCCTCAAAAGGCACTTTTTCACAGGCCGAGGAGCAGTCCAATAAAACGAATCAACTACAGCACTGTCATTGTATTTACGGCACGTCAGTATTGTATTTTGACAGGCTATAACTTTCTCTCCCAACAGCAATAAAATGAACTATTATTGCTGCTTGTGTAAGACAGATAAAAATGTTACATATCGCTGTAGCTGACTTAAGAAGACACATACTCCATAATCTAAATAGGTGGTGACACTGAGATGTTGCAAACACAGAAAAATATGATTAAGCTGTACGTGTTTGGGACAGACGCTGTGTTGCAGTCACATTGCATCATACACAGTGTAGAAATTCATGAACTCCTGCTTCTCCTTCAAGTTATTCAAGTTAACAAAAACAGGCCTTGAAAAGGTTATCAGCTGCTATTATGGGTTAAGATAAACAGTTTATGCTGGCACGCAGGAGTTCATTCAGAACTTACACCAGGCTGTGTGAGTCACTCACAGCAGGTCAGCAAAATGCTTTCCCTCTTCTCTCTTTCTGCAGTACAACAGTTACCAGGATTATCATGGACAGGGCATAAATCATCTTCTGCTTTCACACACAAACACACATTCTTGATGTTTCTCTCTACTCTGCACATCTGTGGGGTGTGCCGAGTGTGAGTCAGCCAGTCCGCCATTGCTCCTAGTTCACTGGGCCTCCTCCCACGTGGAGCTAAAGATGGGGGAGAAATGAGGGACCACAGTGGAAAAAAAGGAAGGGCGTGTCTGAGTGAGCCTGTGCAGAGGAGGGAAAAAAAGTTAAGACCTGAAGACAGTAGGACTGCAGTAATGGGAGAAGTGGCAAAAGAAAGGACAGTGCATGCGAGATTCAGAGAGCAGATTGTCCACAGGATAATCAACCTCCAAACCATGGTCAGTAAGCAGATTTAGTAAATAAACTAACGTCACCTTAGTTAAGTTTCATTTCCGTCTTTCTGTTTTTGCGAATTGCCAGTGTGCAAATGTGCTTTGCAAAGTGGAGATCAAGTTCGGCAGAGAGGTGACAGAAAAGGCTAGTGGGGGAGTGTGGGAAAAGAAAAGTGATTATGAGGGATAAGGAGTGAAACTAAAAATGAGTGATAGGTAAAAAGTAAGAAAAGTGGCGTCTGGGAGAGCTGAGACGCGAGTGAAGCCAAGGAGGAGGTGCAAAGGGCAGGTTAAGTAAGAACAGAACTGGGAGGCAAGCCAAGACCCAAGCACCATTTACTCTCCCCCACTTTCATTTTCCAGTCTTTATTGCGTGGGGGAGTGGAAACCCAAGGCTCGCCTCCCAAACTGGAGTGCAGAATTGGCTGAACTTGTTTAGTGACTCATTTGTCTGGTTTCCATGGAAACTAACCAAAAACTCTTGGTGACCAGAAAGTTGGAAGCTATACACCCAAAGGAGTGAGATGATTGCTGCCTATCCGCTGCTAAAAATACAGCAGTGAGGCTCTCTGGTGGGGATGAATCCAGCCTGGAACAGCTCCTCCAGAGAAACGCTGTATAGCTGAGGTCATCAAGTTTTTTGTTTTTTTTTTGTTTTTTTTTTAATCAGATCTTGTTATCTGAAGTTCCATTAACCTCGACATTCCTTAAATGAGTAACCAACTCGCATACCAGAGTAAAGGCTAAATGACTGCAGGCCGTCGCTGTTCTGAGGGTAAAGTTAGTATCGTTTAAAAGACAATACAATAAAATGTGTTTGTCTCTTGTATTGTCAAGAAAACGAGACAAAAGAACTTTGAATGAAGTCTATGAAAGCAGACATTTTTATATTTCCCTCAACAAAAGTCAGGGATAAGCAAACAGCTGGTCACAAAAGTGTTTAAAGGTGTAAATATATCATGTGAATTTTTAAGCAGCCCTCGGTGGTGAGCGGAAGCTATAAAAGGGTCTCTCTGTGGCCACAGACCCAGCTCCACCCAAACTTTTCACTCCAACCCCACGCACACACCCTCCCTGCCACAACCTCCATGGTGGCCCGTAGTTTTATAGTGTGACTGACAGAACGTACTATCCTACATTTTCACCAGAGACACGAATAAACACTTCACAGAGAAGTTACACAAACTATTGTGTCCCGTTCCAAACACGCACTGATTAGATACACATGAACACAACATTTCAGGTCCAAAATAATAAGATGTGTCTACTTGCGGTGGTTGATATGAGTACGGGTTTTTGTTCTGCAAAACACACACAAGGTAGGAGTTTGAGTTCTTCCTTTACACCGTTGATTTGCATCACGGGTGTCAAACATATGGCACGCAGGCCAGAAATGGCCCACCAAAGGGCTTCAGTAAGGACCTGATAACCACCAACCAGGAGTTGCAAGGAAATTTTATTGTTAGTATTGCTTTTTTGTGTTTGTGAAATTCCTTAATTTCTTTATTTCTTTCCTTGGGTGAGCCCAGTGAGCCTTACTGATGGGTTTCTTTGATTTACTACATCAGCAGGACTCACAAGAATGAATTACACTATAAAAAAAAACAGGTTTTAACAAAATATAATGAAAGAGCAGAACAGGTGCAAACTGGAAGCTAGACGTGGCCAGATAACCAGCAGCACACACAACATGAGAGTATGAGGGAGGACAGAACCATGAACAGAAGCACTCCACGTGTTTAAATACTCAGGGAGGACTAGGGCTGAGAGGACACACCTGGGGAACACAGGAGACACTGTGGAAAAGACACATAGATTAATCTAGGACAGATTGGACATGAGAGGGACTAACAATCAAACAAGAAACTAAGAACTAACAAACTCAGAAGCACTGGGAAGGAACATACTCAAGAACATGAACATAAATTATCGCTCAAGTCCAGAGCAAGAACTCAGAATATTGGGTCAAAGACTCAGCACCATGACAGCAGATCGCAAAAATGTAATTTATGATTCAGCTACTTCTGCTTGTTGGTCCAGGATTCTCTGTGGGAATGTAAACATAAATGCTAAAGTGAGCTTTGTATCTTTACGTGGTCCCTACATTATTTCTCCAGTACATTTACTCAGATTTTGTTTGAGGTTTTCTTTTTTGCTTGTTTGCTTGTTTGTTTTGTTTTTAGAAATATAAGCCCCGAGTCATTTCCCTGGTCCAAAAGCGAGTGGGCTCTAATTATGGCGATTGTTTGGCAGAATGCTTTTGATGGCAGGAATTCCATCACAGGAAGGGAGAGTCTGCATTTAAAAGGTTCCGCTGACCCTCTGTCACAACAATATGCCCAGGAAGAGTGACGCGCAAACACACACACACACACACACACACACACACACACACACACACACACACACACACACACACACACACACACACACACACACACACACACACACACAGTTCAAAGCCACAAACACTGGCACGCCTGCAT
>VURO01018201.1:1790-12248 GCA_015108175.1 Pelvicachromis taeniatus
GGGAGATCTATTAACACATGGTGAATGAGAAAGGTGACTGAAAAGGAAAAACCCAATGCATCATGGGAGTCCCCCAGCAGTCTGAACCTATCACAGCATCACTAAGGGAGGATTCAGGGTCACCTGATCCAGCCCTAACTATATGCTTTAGCAAAAAGGAAAGTTTGAAGCCTGATCTTAAAAGTAGAGATAGTGTCTGTCTCCTGGATCCAAACTGGGAGCTGGTTCCATAGAAGCTGAAGGCTCTGCCTCCCATTCTACTTTGAAATACTCTAGGAACAACAAGTAAGCCAGCAGTGTGAGAGCCGAGTGCTCTAATGGGGTGATATGGTACTACAAGGTCATTAAGATAAGATGTTTCTGGGGCTTGACTGGAGTGAAGCTGAAGCTTTGTCACGTTTGGTTCTGGACTCGGACTTCTGCAGCTCTGTTCAAACTTCCTGGTAAGTAAACTGATTTATTAAGAACAGTTTGCTTTTTAATGTGCTTAAATAAATGAGGGCAGCAGTCAGCCAGCTTCACTTTGTGTCGATGCTAATCCAGCTAATAAACTGTAAGATGGAAATGATAGAAATGAACTTTTATACCTGGCTGTGGTCCACTGCTCTCACTTTCACTGACTTGTTGTGTCTGTTGTCGTTTAGATGCAGTCGTCTCCTCGCTGGTGAGGAC
This sequence comes from Pelvicachromis taeniatus, assembly GCA_015108175.1. NCBI lineage: Eukaryota > Metazoa > Chordata > Actinopteri > Cichliformes > Cichlidae > Pelvicachromis > Pelvicachromis taeniatus. The sequence goes on from VURO01018201.1 coordinate 2,463, forward strand.
GCACACTTGAGTCTTTTTGGGAACACCAAATGTTTTATTTAAAAAGTCCCGCCTCCTCAGAGACACAGCTTCTATAAAGCAGGATCACAGTGACGGCTTCATGTTCTGAAGCTTCTGGAGTTCTGGAGGCCGACAGGGAGGTCGATGGCCCACAAGTCCATCATTATGCGTCTCTGAGGGTCGACAGCACCAGAGTTTATAATCAGGTGGCCGACCGCGGGACCAGCGACGTCAACTGTGGTGGAGTGGGTCCGGAGGTCGGCCGCATGAGAGGCGGCGAAGGCGTGACAGAGAAATCTCCGGTGGCGTGGCTGGTGGCCGGCGCAGAGGTCATGGCCTGGCAGGCGAGACAAGACCAGGAGTGGCGGGACCAGACGGGGCATGGCAGCCGCGAATGCTGATGGTGGCGCCGATGGCTGGAAGGGCTCCCCTGACCCTCCAGCAGGAACAGAAGACAACGGTTCTCCTGAACCTCCAGCTGACGAGAGAGACGGCGGCGTGGGAGCCATGGCGTGCTGGATTGGCTCACCCGAGCCTCCATTGGGAGCAGATGCAGGGCCAGAAGGTGCGGAGACCCCAGGCTGAGGCGAAGCTAGCTAGAGCTGCGTGGAAAACCCAGCCAGCACAGGTTGTCTTTCAGGCTGCAGCTACACACAGTCCATAGTTGGCGGGATGAGTTGTGAAGGCTGCTTCAAACCACTGGGCTGGGCCGCCCGAGCTCTCAGCTGGGACAGGAAGCTGAGACGACCCGGCAGAGCCCCCAGGAGAAGCAGCTGAAGGGGGCTGAGAGAATTCAGCAGAGCTCTCAGCTGATGAAGGCGGTGGCCTTCACTTTTCCACACAGCGCCATGTGGGTTTGGAGTTTCTCTCCCTCAATAATAAACACCTTTATTAGGAAACTGCATGTTGTGTTTACTGGTCGATCTGAAACATTCAAGTGTGACAAATATATTTAAAAACAGAGGAAATGAAGAAGAGGGAAACCCTTCTTCACACCACTGTATGTGCTCGGGCAGTGCCACCTTCTCTAATGGAAAAAGACACCTTTACCTGAGTTTTCAGTTCCCTGCCTTCCATTAAGAAAAAAAGTGTCAGCGTAGATGCATATGTATGTGTGTGTGTTCAACTAAGAGAGTGTGTCCTTTCACCCAGTTAAGTGAAAGTCAACAGTGGTCCAGCCGACACAGGTGACCTGGAGGGATAGGAGCACAGAGACTAAACACAGTCCCGTTATCAGGGAGAAGAATGTGTTGTTCTGGAGCTGCGTGAGTGAGGGAGATGATGATGATGATGGTTTTAGTGCGAACAACTGCCTTCCAGTTTCACGGTTGGTCTAATGTCTGTCACTGGTCACCAGGTCAATCAATTCCTGTTGCAGAGCCGTGAGCTTCTCCAAGATCTTCCCAAATTGCGTTCAATAAACACAGTCTGAGTCCTCACGGCTTGCCCATCATCAATCGTGTCGGCCAGCGATAAGGCAGGTCCGAGTCAGCTGCAATCAGCTAGAAATCTCTTATCATTGTTCCGAATAGGTCGATGTCGTTCAACGTCCTCCATCGAGACACACGACGCAACCAACCATCGAGTATCCGGCAGCAAACGTCTCTGCAGGACAATCGGGCTCTCCTGAGCCCAGGCTTCTCAGTAGGATGTCAATTTCGTTACAGGACCAGTCGATCAAATCCATAATTCTTTAGGTTTTAGAGAACAAGACTGAGAGTCTCTCTGAGAGTTAGACGAGACTAGACAAGGACATAGAAGCCAAAGCAGGAAAGATAAGGGAGGGAGACAGATGTGTCCGCCACCGCCAAGAGCAAAGAAGAATATAGGACCGTATTTTCTGGACTACCAAGCGCACCTGAATATTAGCCGCACAACTTGAAATTATGAAAGTTGTGCGGGCTAGTTGCTAGTAGCAGCGGTGCACGGCCCGCCTTGCGGGTGGAGAGGAAGGCAACGGAGCGACTGCTCCACCAGCCTCGGAAGAGCCCCGCAAAGTGGGCCGCGCACCGCCGCCCGACCAGCGGGCGACTCTTCTTGAACGCCGCCCAGCCCTTAGAGCCAATCCTTATCCTGAAGTTATGGATCTGACTTGCCGACTTCCCTTAGCTGCCTTGTTCTAACATGCCAGAGGCTGTTCACCTTGGAGACCTGCTGCAGATATGGGTACAGGGCCAGCCAGAGCCAGCTTGCTAATCTAGTCTTGCTAATTCGTGCGGCACTACTTTGGTTGGCGGACGGACATGTGACCAACATATCACTCTTTTCCGTGTCTGATCACATGCCTTTCCGCCAGGCAAAATGGCGGAACAAACCAAAACAAATCCAAAACACGAGAGAGAACAAACTGTCCCGTTCTTTGATCCTCTTCTTGAACACTGTGGTTTCTGATTTCTGGACTCTTGTTTTGTGTCTCTGCTGAAAGGATTTTGTGTTTCCTTGTTAAAAGATGCTTTTTCTTCATCCGTCCTGCCGTCATGTTTCATATTTCAGTCCTCACAGCTGCTTTATGATTTATGTCAGTGCTGTAAGAAACCACCACTGGGACAGTTCTCACATACTAATGTTCTTCCAACAGATGACCTGAGGATCGTGCTGTTTGGGAAGACCAGTGTTGGTAAAAGTACTCTGGCAGACATCATCGTGGGGAACACAAAGACATGCACCTCGAAGGCGTCACCCACAGAGCGCACACACAAATCCCACGGCACTGTAGAAGGTCAAAAAGTGGTTGTTGTCGATACTCCAGGTCTGTTTAAAAGAGAAAAACGTGAAGATGAGCTGGTGAAGGAGATCAAGCGATCCGTCCATCTTGTCAGTCCTGGTCCTCAGGTGTTCCTGCTGGTGCTGAGGTACGGTCCGGTCACCTCTGAAGAATTACAGGTACTGGAGGTTTTTGAGCGCACCTTTGGCAGAAGTGCATCGGCCTACACAACAGTGGTGTTCACCCATAAAAATGAAGACGAAGAGTATGAAGCTCAGATAGAGGAGGCTATGATCCAGAGTAAGGATTTCAGAGAACTCATTGAGCGGTGCCAGTGGAGATACTTTGCCTTCAACATTAAGGACACGAGTACTGCTCAAGTGACCGAGCTGCTGAAGAAGACAACAGTGATGGGAAAAGATTACTTCTACAGTTCTGAGGTGCTCCAAGAGGCTGCAGACCCGGACGAGCAGGAAGAAAAACCAAAAACAGAAGAAACAACAGGCAGGCGCGCCATTCTGGAAAGGACTGGATTGGTGGGGGTCATTTTCGGATCTGTGGGGGGATATTTACTCGGAGGTGGTCAGGTGACGTCTACATTGGGAGCTTTTCTGGGAGCTTTAGGGGGTTCAGTGCTGTCAATGGGAATAACAGCTTTAGTGATGAAGGTCAAAATGCTCACTGATAAATGCTGCAAAAAGTGAGCTTTAAAGCCTGCTGAAGGATTCTGATTTGATCGTACTTTCATGTAAAACCACGAGATGACGGAGCAGTGAGTCGGTGTAATGTCATCGAACTGTGACATGCCTGTTCATGTAAACATAGTGTAAGGGGCATTTGTACAGTTTGTATTCTGGTTGCTGATTGGTTGAGCTCTTTAAACACCTGTAACTTTCAGTGGTCTGCAGAGAAGTTTACAGTAAAATGATTAGTAGTTAATTAGCAGGTGCTTCAGCGTTGGTGGAGGAGAGAGCCACGAGATGTTTGGGATCCAGAGAGAGACCCCAGGGCCAAACCTGAAACATCATCGTCCATCATTTCTGTTTTAAACAACAGAAGCCAAACATCTGTGAGTTTCAACCTGTAAATTTACACATTGCATTTATTGTCTTCATGTTTTACTGTTTGAAGCTGCTGCGCTGGGAGCTTGTCATCGTTCTTTTTGTAGTATTTAAATCACTATTTTAGTAAAAACTTTGTAAAGTAATAAAAATCAACACATGAAATCATAATAAAAATAATGCTTTGTGTCTGCTGTGTTGGGTTTTTTCATTTGTACCTGAAGCAGGTGCTGATGAGATGTGCTGTAGCTTTTCTTGGGTGGAGCCGCTAACGTCAGCTTGCCTTTCGGTTCAGCTCGCTGTGGTTTTGGTGGGTTGCTGTGCGGACTGCAGCAGCTACAAACAGGAGGGAAAATAAGCGACACAAAAATGGATATCGTTTATATTTAATAAGTGAAATCAGTTCAAGCTTTTAGAACATGTTCAGCACCAACTTGTGTCAGTACAGAAAGTGACATCACCGGGTTGCTTGGTTGGTTGCTGTTAATAGACTTACTATGTCTGCGATGTAAGCTAGCTAGCTACAGAACTGCTAACTCAGTGGAAAACTAAAATTAAAGAGCAGTCTGAGGTGGTCCCTGGCTGCAATGACAAGCTTTATGTTAACAAACCGAGGATGTACTGCCCACTTCCACTGTGTTCCCACTTCCACTGTGGTCCCACGCTCTGTCTCTTTAGCAGTAAGTGGTTCTTCGATGTTTGGCTAGCTGGTTTGCAGAGAACTTCATAAATGAGGACTGAGTGCAGGAGAACCTGCTTCAGCCAGACGACCGCGTGGTTCGACCAACATTTTCGGGTTAACTTGAACATTTTTCTGAAACCAGCTTCACAGACGGTTTTTCCGTGCTGTCAGTTTTCCTTTCTAGATGTTGTTTCATGTCCACTTTAAAATGTGCAAAGGGTTGGATTTGGTCCTTCAATTTGACACTTTTATATCAAACTGTTACTTGATAGCTCAAAAAATCAAATTAAATGAAAAATAAAAAAAAAGTCTTTGTGTTTTTTTGCACCTCTCACAGGTTGTGGAGAGTTCCAGGTATTTAACGGGCTGTGGGGACGTGACCTTGGGCATGTCTGAGAGCCGTCACCATGTGAGCTGTTAGTTTCTGCGGCTCCCCGGGGAAGACCTTAAATGCCTGGGACGCCCCGTCAGCTTTTAGAAATGAGCGGTGAAACATCTTCAGCTGGTTGACCTGAGCCATCACAGACGGTACAGAGCCAGTGTAACCTTTATTCAACCACATCAAAGAGACCTTCACTTCCACGAGTGTATTTACAGAAAGTCAAAGCTCCGCTGACACATTATTACCTAATCTGACTCGTGTAAACACGAGTTTACCGTCGCATCAACGAGCACGGCGAGGGCGCAGGAATCAAAGGCAGACAGCTCTGCTGAAAATAACCTGAGGGAGGGAAGCAGAGCATGTTTCTGCTCACGGTGAAATGCTGCCCCCTGCTGCTCACAGGAGGAAACAGCCTGCAGCTGCAGACTAACGAGCCTCACGGAAACTGACCGTCTGCGTTAACGCCTCTGCTGCTGAGCCCGCGGTGTTCTGCGATTTCACCGCTAACCACTAGGTGGCGCGGAGGTTTCTCCTTTTCCAGATCAGTTTCCACACGGTGGGTAAAGGCCATGGAGTGAAGGGAGGTGTGAAGGAGACTTACTAAGGAGTTAGGAAAGGAGAAGCTGACTGCTTTGACACCGGACTGCAGAAGCCGCGCTTACATCCTGCCAGCGTGCTCTGTGGTTTCCTGCAGATACGCAGGGAAATATAACACTTCACTCTACTGCAACAATTCAAACAGCTTTATTGTGACTGCAGATACTCCGGGGTCAGTGCAGAAAAACTACCACAGAAGAAGAAGCAGCCAGGACTGAGGCCAACCACAGCTACGATTACGAGCTGTCCTGTTACTGCTTACTGAGCTTTATCTCAGCTTGTTATGACACTATGTCACAAAAAAAATCAAAGTTTAAGTATTTAACAGAAACTGTTGTTACGTTTTGAGTTAAAGTGGGAAAAATTCAGAATTCAGTGGAAAATATTTAAAAAAAACAAATTAATAATTACAGAAAATTATCAAAATGTTAAAAAAGAAATAAACATTTTTGGGGACATTTTTATTATTATTATTACGAAAACTAATGAAAAACACTCTAAATGTTTTAAATTAACTATAAAATCAATAAAAACATCATCAGTGCATGTGCTCAAAATTCATTTCAGGAAAAAAAATGTTTTCATGACAATCTTCATGCAAAAAAGTTACATTAATATTACAAATATGAACACTGACTATGAATCTGAAGCCTGCCACCTTCCATAAGCTCCGCCTTCTTCAAACTGTTACTAAAATTCAGCCTAAATAAAGAAAACATTACTTGGGCAGGAAGTGATGTCACTACAGTCAGGAGTCAGTCTGAGCGTCTAACCAGAACAGGACAGGAAGTCCAACTTTTCAATAAACAAGCATTTGACGTCCAGCTGTGGTGATTTGGACACGATGGTGGTCATGGTGATGGTGGTCATGGTCATGGTGATGGTGGTGATGGTGATCATGGTGATGGTGGTCATGGCGATGGACTTCCTGAGTGAACAGATCGATGGCGCCGCTCGTGTTTTAGAAGGAGTAAAGCTTCAGCTGCTCCTCTATGTCAGCCTCCGTCACCTCCCCCAGCGTCTCCTGGTTTGCCTTCAGCAGCTGGAAGATGGCCGCCAGCTGCTCCTGTTGCACCCTGGGACATCAACACACACACACAGAGTGATGTCACAAACAAGCCAGAGCCTGAGTATTTCCACACACAGTTCACGGTTTAGCCTCCGGGTTGGTTTTTAGTGCTGTTTTTAGACTGTGGGTCAGATTATTGCGGCCAACGGAGCGACTGCTCCACCAGCCTCGGAAGAGCCCCGCAAAGCGGGCCGCGCACCACCGCCCGACCGACCCAGCCCTTAGAGCCAATCCTTATCCTGAAGTTATGGATCTGACTTGCCGACTTCCCTTAGCTGCCTTGTTCTAACATGCCAGAGGCTGTTCACCTTGGAGACCTGCTGCAGATATGGGTACAGGGCCAGCCAGAGCCAGCTTGCTAATCTAGTCTCTTTTTCACGCTAATTCGTACGGCACTACTTTGGCTGGCGGACGGACATGTGACCAACATATCACTCTTTTCCGTGTCTTCCGTGTATTGCTCACAGCTAACAGTAAACGGAATCTGAGCCTAGCATAGCTCTGCAGCTAGCCACCAGGTAGCACATCATTACGCAGTACTGCATAGACGTGTGCAGCCAATGAGCTGCGAGTGTTTGGTGTGAGCATCTTCATGCGTCAGCTCTGTGAGGACATTCATGCTGAGGTCCGGCCTGGTGATAGTGCTCCACGGTGTGTTTCTATGCAGGTGTGCTTTCACTGCACACCTGGATGGTTGTCAGGCTGGAAAATGAAGCTGAAGCTTCCAGATGTACTGCATGTGGATCTCAATCTGATTCTCTTCATTAATCAGCAGTTTTAACAAAGCTCTCCAACACCACAGCCTCCACCGACGGCTGCAGACTCACTGTTGGAGTATTTGACTGATTCACTGCACAGCGTGCTCGTGTACCAAACGTTCAGCTACAATCTCTGTGGGAATCACCCAGGTTCAAAAGTCTTTTTCTACATTTGACTGAAGAAATGGGACCAGATGATGTGCGGCTGCTCGTAACAAAGAGCCTAAAGATATCGTTTGAGGTTGAAGTTGTCTGTTGGTTCATCCTGGAGTTCAGAGTCTTAACAAATGAAAAACATTCCTGTGAAAATGGTGAAAAAGCAGCCAATGGCAAAAGAAACTTCAAAGACCGTCAGGAGGCTGGAGAACTCAAGGGAACCTCAAAATGTACAAGAAAGCCTGGCTCAGGACTTTTGCACAGTTCTGTATGTGCAGTAGCCCAGCTTCACTAGCTCAGACGCTTCATCGCTGTCCGAGGTCATCATTCAGGGAGCTGACCTGCTCTCCTGAGTCATGCTCAGGCAGGACAACCAACCCGAACACGTCCAGCTCAGTGAAACCAGTCCAAAGACTCGGACGCTGCAAACCTGCGACAGCGTCGCCACTGACGAGTCCCGGCGGCTGTAATCTGATGGCACTGAACCTTTATCAGGCTGAATTTGATTTACTTTACTTCTCTCTCATCATTTCATCTCCTGTGAGGTCTTCAGGCTGAAGATAAAACAGGAGCTTTTCATCTGCATCACTTTTGTTCCTCGGTTTCTCAGTGAGAGAGACCGAGGAACAAAAGCCAGGCCTGCCCCAAACCTTCTGTTTCCGGCTCACACATCATTTTTTAATGAATAAGACCTGAAACCCGAGACTGAGACCATTATTACATTTTAGGATCCTTTTTACAGTTCTTTTGTTTTTAAATCTCTTAATGCAAATTTGCTGTTTTTGGGACGGACTTCATTTTTGATGTCATCTGTGATTACGCGTTTACTTTTTCCTGCGTTGGCCCTAAATGGCCACATGATGGTGCTGTTGTCTCTGTGAGCTCCTCCTGAACGCTGAAGCAAAAACAGAAAACGGGAAAAAAAATAGACAGACATCGAAACTGGGCCAAAGTATTTTTAATAATGGAGAATTTACAAAACAAAGATCAGAAAGATTGAACATGTTTCACGCTTTTATTTCATGGTTAACATTAAAGTCAAAGTGAACACTGAAGCCAGCAGGAAGGTTTTATTGCAGCAGTGAGGACGAGGTTACGCTGAGGTTAACTTCATTAACATCCACTCACATCACTTTAATGTGTTTGCGTCAGAAAGGCTGGACACGAAAAGCAGACGGTAAAGAAGCTCCTGAAGGCACTTTGGTGTGAAGACGTTTGCATTCACAAGCAGCTCAAACCTCAAAACTCAACAACGCACGAGAAGAAAGCAGGCAGGACTTCCTGCCGGGCGTGAGCTTCATCTCTTCAGAGCTCCTCATCCTCGCGGATCAGCTGTAAGAATACAAAACAGAAGAAGCTGACGGGAGTTTCTGAGATCAGGACAGGAACATTTTTCTGCGAGACACTAAAACTTGTAAAAATGACTCGAACCATCTGAAAATTGAACCTGGTGACGCTAAAACGCCCCACGGAGAGAGCAGATCTACATGACGTTGTTCTGGAGTCGCCTCAGCGCTCACAGAAGCAAACGCCAACATTTACTCGAATGTTCAGGTTTATAGATGCTGAAGGTCAACGGTGCTGCACCCAAAACCTGCTTTGGTGCCTCGTAGTTTCATAGAAGTCGCTGACTTCAAACACTGAGCGGTTGTGACAGAGCTCGCCTTCAGAGTAAAAGTTGCATGAAATGTGCTGCCTTCACCAATAAAGGCACAACTTTTACTTTGAAAGCGAAGATTCCGTTTCCGGTCTGCAGTTGGTTAGTGTTTGCAGACTAGTCTGCAAACTACAGGAGACTGCAGGGGTCTGCTAACAGTGGGAACATAAAACACACCGCGGTGCAGCACCGCTTAAGACTGATGTAACCTAGGCAACAGTCGCCCTCCAGTCGGGGAAACACATTTTCCTTAGTGACTGGAGGTTGCTGTGCGGTCACTGGGAAGCCTAAGCTAACATTTCAGTGGAAAGTCCTTCACGTAGCTGCAACCAGAGTCAGGGGAGGTCGGTTAGCTTAATGTCGAGTTCGACTGATGAAAAACGTTACCTAACATGGTTCATGGTTAAACGGCTCTCCTGGCAGGTAAAGCAAAGGGTGGCACTCACCGTTAGCTGAGCGTTAGCAGGCAGCATGCAGGGTTAGCAGCACAGCTGGACAGAAGCCGACAGATGTGACGAGACCAGAGCGAAGACACAAATAAAGGAGCAGAGGCGAGCGCTCGACAAGCAGCCGGTCCACAGCGACGCTTCACCTGCACAGGTGAGACGGCGGCAGCTGCTGCTGCTACGTCGACAAAGCAAACTTCTCCACCCGCCACCCCCCACCCAGAAATGACTTATTTATTCACCTGCATGAAAACTGAACAGGAGAAAATGTTGA